>JAAAKL020004253.1:0-21350 GCA_010016065.2 Carybdea cf. marsupialis auct. non (Linnaeus, 1758) | reverse complement strand
CAAAACTCTGTTAACATTCCTTGGATCCTTACGTTAGGATCCAGCATTAAATAACAAGGTTTTGTTAGAGAGATTTAAAACTTTAAACGTTGATATGTCGGCGTTGGGAAGGGGTACAACTCTCAATTTTGGCCATTTACGTTCTCATAAATAGCGCAACATGAAAATAGAGTGTTTTTTTCCATTTTTCAAACATTTTCAAAATCGTGACGTCACACTTTCCATCCGCATCGAGCGGAAATAGCAGATTAGCCTCGGTTTGACATCAACATGTTTCCATAGTAACAATATCTCTTTTATTTCACCATGGGCTGTTGTTTGTTATGAAAAATGGCGAGTGGAGGCAGGTGATAGTGGCTTCGGTATTGAATGCTGGTAGAATTTAAAGCGATCAGTGTCATAATAGAAACCTAGCAGAGCTATTGTTTGAGTATCGTAGCTATTCTTTACGTTCATGTAAAAATATTAGAGGATGAATTGGGAATACAAGAGAAATAAGTCGCTTTTCACTCTCAAAAGTACCAGTGGATTCAGATCTGAGTAAAGTCGTATTTTTTCGCGAGAGGAAAAATGGATTAGAAAACTTGATACTTAACGAAGCAAAGAAGCTACATTATGAATAAATACGTTGCGACTTCCAATGGTTTTCCATTACGGAATGGGAGAAATGTACTGCTGCGAGTGTAATTAAGGATTCGCTCGATTGTAATGGTGACCGTGGAGTAATTCGAGATTTTCGACGTGATATTACGGAAGATATTAAAGGCAAGAATGGGAGATGGGCAAACCGATTATTCGTCCAGTGAGTCATTGGGAAGTGATAAGTACTTCAATATACTAAGTACAATACTGGAAGAATGCAACGAGGATGCACCATTGCCAGAATTGGTGAGTAGTTCAGATCCTTCCGATGCGAATAAGACAGGTGAGTCGGATTCAACATACGGGAGGCCATTGAAAGGTAGTAAGACGAAGAAGAAGGTTGCCTTTGTGCTACCAACTAGAAAGGATGATGACTGGGTGCAAGAGTCACAGTACAGGGGAGATGTTTCTGAATATAAAGAAGGCTCTTCAACATCTGAATTAGAAGAAATTGAAGCAGATTTTGACAAGAGTTTGAAAAACCTACAAGGAAAGAATTTACATCGAAACGATTGCAGCTGGGGAAAGTTAAAAACGGTTTTTGATATATTAGATGTGCCAGAGCTTTCAGAGATATTTAAGGGTTTTGAATCTGATTGTTGTACCAACAAATGCCAAGACACAGCATTAAAAATAAAAAAAGGATCTACAAAGAAGAAAAAATCAAGTAAAAAGGGTAAATACAACAAGGAAAAGGCTCAGGAGTTCAAAAAGGAGGAAATCCATGAGTATAAATGCGATCATAGTAAACTTATGAGAAATGAAGATGGGACTAGAATTGAAGTTGATCATCACTTTAATAACTCAAGTAACCCAGCCTTACTCAATTGGCTAGATAAAAAGAATAAAGAGGAGAAGAAAAAGAGAAAGGAGGAAAGAAAAGCAAAGAAACAAGAGAGAAAGGAAAAGAAAATGCAGGTATTAGCCCAAGTAGAGAGGAAGAATTTATCAGATACACTTGTCAAAGACTGGATGAGGAAAAAGAAAAAAGAGTTTCGAAAACGATTCTCGAAAAGGAAAGTTGAACCAGATGGTGCATCACATGCTAGCTTAGACACAAAGGGTGATGAACCGCCAGTTGGATATACCAGGGTGGAGACATTTTCTTCTGAAGGTGCATCACGTAGTACCCCCTCCAGTGGTCCTCCTTCACGTATTGGAGCCACCGACAGTGGCTTATCCACTACTAGTGTGACATCATTTCACAATAGTTTCAACTCTACAAACAGTCCTATTAAAAGTACAGTTAATAAAGTTGAGAAAACAAAGACAAAAACAAGAAAAAATCAGGCTACAATATTTAAATCAAACATTTTAGTAAACAAGGATGATGACTTAGAGAAGACTTCCAAAGCAGAACCACCAAAGATTGTTGATTGCCCCAAAACTTCACGGAAGGCTTCTGACCAAACAAGAGTTCAGAAGAGGGCCAAGAAGCAAAGAAAATCGTCAGAGATCTCATTTTCTGACCCTCCAAAAGTTAAAAGTGAAATGCAACACATGAAAGAAAGAAGGAAAAGAAAAACAAAAGTGACTCCTGCTAAAGAATATAATAGGGATGAAGGCATGTCATCTCAAAACAGTACTACTAGTAACAATGCAATAAGTAAAAGCAAGAAGGATGAAAATGGTCTTGAGACCGAGATTATATTAAAGGAAACAAAGAGACGGTCTGAGGAGAAACACAACATGAAAAAGAGAGTCTCCTCCTGGCATAACAAGGAGGGAAAATCAATACAAAAATCCAACACAAAAAGGGCACAATATAACTGGATTACAGGTCCAGGTACCTCAGATACGAAATTAGAACAAACAGCAGTTGCAAAGCACATGACACTGCATCAGAGGCCTGAACCCCAAGGATCAGATGATGTTTATACTAGTAATGAGAGTGTTGATGAAGTACATAAGGATTCATCACAGCCTGTTAGTGACATCACAGAAACAAGTGATGACGAAAGTAGTGACCAGTCAAAGGGACAGTATTCTGACCATTTTGAGAATGATGACAGTAGTGTTCTAACTCATAGCAGCAGAAGTGAGGAATCTCTAAGTGATGATAACAAACCTAATTCAGACATTTCACTTGAATCAAAAACATACAACCAAGAAAAACAATCATCACATAATAATAATGACACTGACTCCAAGTTAGAAAGAAACTTGAGGCCACCTGATTTGATTAACAGATCAGTAACAGAGGATGTGTCTCATGTTCAGAAGACACCTTCACAGATTCGACCTAAAAATAACAGAGATTTTGATGACTGTTTGGATTTTTTCCTTGAAGATTATCATAGGCCGTGGATGGAATTATGATTTTTGTAAGAATACTAATATCAAGCTTATATCAGTTTTAAATAATAGGTTGTAAATAACAATTGACTATTAATACTTTAAATTTTGAATATTTTTATTATGGTGTATAACATACTAGATCTTTGCAAAATTGCCAGACTAAAACATAAAACTTAGGGTTCCAAGTAAATGACCAGAGGGTAATGTCAATAACTAGAGCTGGACATAATTTGCATAGTCTCCATCACTGTTATTGGCATCATCCTTATAATTTTTGTTGTTATTGGCATCATCCTTATAATTTTTGTTGTTATTGGCATCATCATTGCTATGATTGCTTTTACATCATAATCACCAGTATTATGTATCACCAGCATCTCACTGCCATCAGTATCATAACTCGTACCACTTTTGGGTGACTGCCATTGTAGAGAAGACTTTAAAATTGATACTTAAACTATACAGTCCCTTTCCAGAAGGATGTGAGGACTGCATTAAAAGCAAGTCAGTCAAGACACATTGCTATCTTTCTATCTTTTCCCTTAAAGTAAATATGTTAGAAATGTATCTTCTGTGACATTGGGTTATATTACTACTACTCACTGCATATTTTCAAAAACATGTTATTGTCCTTTTTGTGGTAAGACGGGCAGCTTGTTTGCATTCTAGGAAGAAAGGAATCTTGCATTTCTGAACCTTGGTCTCTTTCACTGACATCTGTACACATTGTTTTATACCAGAGTAGGTCATTTACAAGAGAATTGCTGATGCCATATTGACAATAATGTACCTCTTTGTAAAGTAAGGATTAGCTGTTTTGAAATTGATTGTCTCTACAACACAAAGAATTTTTGGGATGTGTACTCCTGAAACATCATTTTCCCTGCTTTCAATTGCATTTTTATAATCAATTTATATAAGATTGAATAAGTTTTTAACAATGTCCATTGTCAAAGGTCATATGATTATTCACTTTTCATTAAGTAATACCACATTTGTGATGGGGTATGGTGCCACTGCCACGAATAGTCAAATGTTTTACTATTCCACTATACTTGTATATTATAGATTATAAATCAATGAAAGTCAAATGCATGATAGCATGTAAAATGGACATTAAACTGTACATGATTTTTCCCCATTTTTTCCACTTGATAATTTCTTTTATCTAATTCGATCATTATTGATGTATCATCCTCATCATTATCATCATCATCACTTATCATTATCATTACTATAATTGCAATAGACAGTATCAGCATAATCATTATCATCACCATGATTATCAACATTATCATTATTTTCATCATAATTATCACCATGATTATCAAAATTTCTTACATTAATCATCAGCACTGTCATCATAATCATCATTATTATTATTGCCATACATCATCATGATGGTCATTAGACATTGTACTGTGCAGTGGGGTCTCTTTGGTTTTAAGGTCATCAAAGAAACAGGGAGATGCTGATAACCAGGCTAGTGTTTACTATGCTCTTGAGATAAATAGAGTCCCCCGTTCAGATTAACAAGTTTATTTTCAATTGACAATGTCAAGCTGGCTAACAGTTGCATATTATGTCTTTAAGACACATTTTTTGCCACATCAGACACAATATATACTTTGATACGATGACCCATGTTTAAAGTTAGCATTTGATGAATTATTGGTAAGGTAAAGGGTCATAAATATACTTATTTAACGTGTGTATTATGTGCTTGAAGAGCAGTGTTTTCAATGTAGGGTTATCCCAGCCACCTTATGTGTGTATAGCTATGTAAACTTCATGTGTATTTATGGAGTCACTTAGTGACATTTGGATAAGAATGACTTCTGCTGTTGTTTAAATTATCATGCAGAGTATGGTATAATTATTATGGTTTAATTGAAGTGTATATTATCCATGACGTCAACTGAAGACGAGATTCAGGCACTTTTGTGCGATACGACCTCGCTTGCCTTCATCATTTTCAAGAGTAAGATTTATATCCTATTGTGAGTTTTAATTGGCGACAAATAAGTAGGGACACGGTAAGACAAAAATCGGTTTGGGGCTCATTGCGTAAAATGGATACTCGGCGCCCTATGACCACTTCCAACTTATATCGGGCACCCTTTCGAGAAAGTCAGGAAGGTGTAGCCACTTTTCGCACTCAATTCATAAGAGGCACCTGGTATGCCCTGGGGCCAATACTGCATTTTCACCGCACAACTACAGTAAATGGATCGAGAACCCAACTTGGACAGTTTGACTTAAGCAATTAATGAGTGGGATTAGAATGATGCTGTTTTAGTGGCCAGATAAACTTGACGACTTCTAGGTCTAAACGCAAATCGAAGCAATTTTTTAAAGGTATAAATCTTAACGGATTTTTTCTCAGGTGACCTGAAACTTAAGGACATATTTTGTCTTCCACACGTATGAACACTAATGATGTAAGAAACATGCGCGGTGTCTATGACATAGGACTAGGTCCAAATAGAAGCTTTTTTGCAGATGCTAAGTACAATGGACTCTGAGCGATTCGAATCTAAACCGACCACGAGGAATTTCGAATACGGCCATAAATCGTATCATAAGATATTTCTGTCGATGATAAACACAAACTCTGCTTTTGCCAAACAATACGTAAGTTTTGCATACTCAGAAAAGATCCTATGTATATAAAACTATCAAAAGAAACTCTTCACAGTTTGTGCAATGTGTTAGACCAGGTTGAAAACACTCAGATAACTTGTTTGGGCTTTTCTCCGAATAAGCCATAAACGTTTTTTACTTCTGTCGGTGGCGTTTGAATCAGGACATAAAAATACAATGTGTATCGGATGGACTTCATAATTCATTTGAATTAGGTGTCCATTGAATGCGAAATCTTAATTATGCGATAATATTTTAGAGAAATTACGGAGGATTTCAAACGCTCCTCGCAATTTGCTGGGGTTAACTCTAATTATGCAGAGTCTATTGTACAATGTATAAGAAAGAGCGGTGATGTTACTTGGTATATTTCTTGGCTATAAGGTGGAATATCATGAGGCGTGCATCAATGACTTCGGTGACTCTGGGTGAAACCTGTCTACCTGAAAAATACTCAAAGCTAAGTTGGTTGTCATTGTGATGATACGATGGGGTATGATAAGCTACAACCCAGACTATTTACTCGTTTTCGAAGTTGACATTCAATGAGCTAAGCTTGCTGACTGCAAGAAGGACAAAGGAGGCCATCCTTATGCCCACCGGCCAGAGAGCCACCGTTAATATGTACGAGGTATTTGGAACTGGAATGAAAATAACGGGTGTCACCACGAATTGGAATATAGCAGTTCACGTAAAATATATCTCTTTGAAAGGTCCTACTGTAATTCATTCCAGTTACCTAATTTACGTTTCTAATCAGGTGGGCATGCGGACTCGGATCTATGTACCTTGGCAAACGTAAGGCCACAACAGGCCAGCAGAATGACCCCAATGAGCTGCTTTCTCGTAGACTGCATAGCAACGAGGCGCACTCAAAATGGCCATTTTTTTGATTTACCGTTCTGGTAGGGTTGGTGACGTTCTCGCTGTTTACTAGTAGCTTGGAAAGGTTAAGTGATAATACAGAAATATTTTCGTACTGAGCGTTGTTGTTAATTGCTTTACTCTTAAGGAGATTTGAAACTATGTAAGGCAGAATTAATTGTATATATTGTATTGCAAATGTAAAATAGTTTTACTTAATGCAGTTGAAATAGTGTTATCATCTAAATGGAGCTTATTACTGAGTACACCAGGCAAGTTGATCACTTGATAAACTAGTGATACATAACGACATATCCATTTACAGATATGATCTCGACTCTCTCTCTCTCAAGACCAAATTGTACTCGGCTTAGTTTTAACGATGGCCTTAGGAGGGAGGCCTCGTTCGTTGATATCGGCGTTAGAATGATTAACTTTTCGACCAGATGAACGACTTATCCGGTGAATTATAGTGGAAGTGCTTGAGTAGATCATAGTCACTTGCAGCCTTGACACAATTGTGACAAGCCTAGGCTATCCAAACACAAGTACAATCCATTTGAGGGGCTTTCCGAATTTCCGTCTCAAGAATTTCCCCTCGCGTGGACTACGTGGGCCCCTGACTATAGTAAAGATTTGTTAATGCTTCTCAGCAATGGAATTGAACCTGGTTCGGTGGTTTTCAAAGAATTCTCTTGGAAGCTGCACTGTATAAGTTGTCAACCGTCTCATTCAATTAGAATCATCAGCGTTCATGGCTCTGCATTATCACTTTTCTTAAGTATAAGTTCCCTTCAAAGACAGTAGCTAAGTTTTCTTACCCTAAGTTAAGCGAATCTATGCTTCACAAGGAGATCGCAGGTTTACAAAACAGCCAGAAAGCAGCGCTCCATAGGAAGCACAACTATCTTTAGTTTCAGATGGCAGATTGTGAACATTTGAGGGAAATGCTCACAATTTAGCTTGAACTCAGAACCCTTAAAAGCTTAACCTTTAACTTAAGGGGATAGAACCTTCGCTAAATGCTATACCATGTGAGGCCATAGTTGTTATCAAGCAGAAAATTTTTATGGCATCAGCAGTGTTCATGGTTCTGCATTATCAACTCCTGGAGCATCGGCTATTTCTAAAGGCAGGGTATAAATGAACAACTTGACAAGAAAGCATGTTTATATGCCGCCGTGAGTTGTGTACTATCCGAGGTCTTTTAAACAGATCCCCGAGTTACTCTGTGCGCCGTAAATTCGCCTACTCAGGTACTATTCTCTTCCTGTTAGGTCCATACAAAACTCTTGTCTTCGTGCCACCCCTTCGCATTAAGTCATTACTTTCGCTATATTATTAATTGTTTCAATTTAGAACGTTCTCCAATCCACGGGGCATAACAAGAACTGCTTGTTCATGCCATTACTCTGATAAATTATTTAGCACACAAAATCTATGACGAGACATTTTGCATGCAATCTTCTGGCACTATCCCACTATGTCAAAGTTTGTACTTCGTCTTTGATATGGTTAGCCACACACGTCTCGATTGTCTTAAATTCTCGCTGTATTGTGTGAGTCAATCTTGCTGAAATGTTGCTGTGCCCGTTGATTTCTTTCCAAAGAATACAAAGGCCATTTTTGTGTTTCATTTTTGAGGTTGGCCATAAAATCTCTTAATACGAAGTGCATCCCATTGAAAAGGAGTGAGGTCAACCTGGTTCTCTCAATAAGACATATCGCTGGTTCTCCTTGTCAAGCTTTTGCATGCAGTGATTATGATCCAGTTACGTTATAAACAGCGCTCCACTATCAGACTGAAGCCAACATATTCGTTTAAAGTTGAATCCATGATAACTGAAGTTTCGAAGAATGAACAAGACTAAAATCTTTGGAAACCTATGCCATTTTATGTTTGGATGCAAAAATTTCAATCATTAAAGCAACATTTAAAAACAACTCCTGCATATTTCTCACGGAAAACTTAAGCAATCATCGCTTCTTTGAAAATTCAAGTATAAGATTGATGCTGAAACAGCAGAAAGGTATCTAGATAACGATCTCATCTGATGTTGTCTTGTCCCATTTTATGGTCAGTCAAAAGGAATATAAATTGCATAAAGCAGCGCAAGAGTAGTCGATCATTATTTAGTGAAAAGAGAGCATTTCCTGAATTTATTGTTCTAAAACATCCAGAACAAATGAAATGCATAAAAGATATAGAATACATAATACAATAATAATCTGCAAAGGATATTCTTTAATTTCCAGATAAAAAATACAGAACCAGGTAACAAAGAATTACTATAACCTATCTAAGATGCAACGGTTTAATAAAAACACGGGGCGTTCATCTTGGATTTATGCTGTTTGTCTAAATAAATACAGAATATTCCATAAAGGACAGATGGGCATTGCTTATTTGAACTGTTTACTTGAAGGTGTGCACCATTATGATCAGTGACGTACTTGTCTCTCTGTGAAACACAATTTTCGGAGTGGTTTAACAATGGCGACAAAGACTGGGGCAAATTTTGAGATGGGCTTGAAAAACTGCTTTACGACGCACACTGTCCGTCGCTGATATACTTAGAGAAAGGGAGACTGCACAGTAATGTCACTAAAGACAGAGGCAATTGTAACGTCAGATTCACTAAAATGCCCATTTCAATCGAAATCTTTGTTCCACGTGACTAAATGGTCAAGGCTCTACTACGCTCAACTGTACATACTGTTCTAATTGTTTTCTTGTATCTTCTTGTCTTAGAAATTTCCATAGTGGTAACATTAAAAAAGGAAGTGTGACTACCTGAGTTTTAAAGTTCCAATTACACAGTCGGAAGACTTTTGTTCGGGATCAGGAACAGCTGCCTAATACTTATCAGTCAAAATCCTGCTTTCAATGAACAACCACTGCTATAACAACGAAGTTCAAATTTATCACATTTTTAAATAGTAGCCGTTGTTTGGGACCGGCGATGAATTATTTAGCTTCTACTTAAAATAAATATCATCAACTAACATATGGAAATAAAGATACCCCTCACTACCCAAAACATATATGAAAAACGCACAGTTTTAATTGAGTCGCATGCACGAAATGATGCTGCATTCTGGACCTTTTTACTTTGATAGCAACCAAAGCCGGAAGATAAACCAACCAAAACGATAATGTCTATGGCGTGTGTACTTGAGGGTCATGAATCAATCCCTGTACAATCTGAGAATAATAAGTAGACACAGAAGGTTTAACAACACCATCATTCATCTACAACTCCAACCACTGAAGACAAAAATGTATATAAAAACGTTCAAAAAGAAAATAAGGGTCTAATTTGTTACGTCGAATTTCGAAATTTGTTTTAACTGCGTACATAGATTGAACTACGTTGCTTACATAACAGTACTTGGCCTTGGCACAAGAGTTCATTCTATAAATAGCAAGTTACTAACAAGTCATTGATACTGCAAGAAAACCGGAAGCGCTTCGACAACTTGTGGAATAATGTCGCCGTAGAACTACACTTTGTTAAGAATACTTTGTTTAGAAACGTAATTCACTGTTAAAACAACGTCCGTTTTAGTTAAGAGTTCCAATAAGTGCCTCCCTCAATCAAGCGCCACATTTGTTCGTCAACATCTAAGTAAGCGCTGTCCACAGATAAGCACCGCACATCAGAACGAAGATGCGGCGCTTATCAAAAGCGAGTAAGAATAAGAAAATAAAATACATACACCAGCGGTGCAGCAAATAATTCTGATTTATCAAAGGGTGTATATTGTTAAGTGTCATTCCTAGGTGGGTGATAGACTGTGTCCGGTACGTGCGATATGTAATCAAGCATCCACATGATTTAAACAAACATCAAAACAATAAAATTTTGTAATTCGAAAGAAACACTCATATCAATATAGATTATTATCTCCCAACGTTATAGGTCTACACATAGCAAACAAATCTACGGTCACACACTTAAGAATCAGATATCAAAACGGATAATTTTTGCTTTGATTTCTCACTCTGGGTAGGGATGACAACAGAGAACCCCTGCTTTCGCATATCTACCTTGACTAAAAACAAGAAAAACCGGATGGTTCATTTTCGGTGACTTTAAGTACTCCAAGGAAGATAGTGCCAAGGAATGGCTTCGAGTAACACAAAGTAAATTGCAGGAAACCTAGCCAATTAGGAGTAAGCATTAGATTTCCATAAAAACATGCATAAGGTCAATTACACCCATTCTTAGGAAGAAACTAATACAATAAAATGCCTCTGTACGTTATTAATACCTACAGAAAATGAATCCTGCTTTTATGACATCGAGAAATTCCATCGTTCAGACTTGTCACCATGAGGTTGTCCCGATCACTCACAAAAATGGTGCCAGGTCATTCGAACTCATGTAACTCGTTTTCTAACACGAGAAAGTCTTATCAGCTCATCCATGTCATTAGAACAGATAAAAAAGAGCAACCACGAGAAATGCCCATGACAGTAACAGTCTTGCAGTTCAAAAGGCTGACGACAGTTTGGAGAGCAGGAGCGGACACTTAAGAACGTACCAGGGTGGAAGATGTGATGGCCAATTTTGACAACAAGAGCGTGGCTATTTGTTTCATGCTATTAAGAATGAATGATCAGATGATACGATTAAGAATAAATTCTAAGATAGCAACCGCCTCCAAGTGTACGTCAATGTTAGAGAGTAGAAGATAGCTTAAAGGCAACTGAATAAAAGACTGGAGTACAAGTCTCATGGGTCTGTACTAGCTTCTGCCTACTTGATTTGCGATTCACCTTCAACTGCTTGTAGGATCCTAATACATCTATCTCCAAAACAGAAAAATATCCTTCCAAATGTTACGGCAATGTCAGTCTGGCATTTTGTCATCTAACTTGTCCTGAATGAGTGGAGTCAGGCAATACTTTCGTAGGACAGGCGACCCACAATTGGACCATTTCAAACACGCTATGGCCTTTCAGTCTCGCAATACACTATTGGAAAAAGAATAAGCTACAGCTAGCATTATGTGGAAATGGCATTACAAACAAGTCAAAATTGTTTCTTCTTCGTCACCGTAAACACTAACGGGTAAATTATGGTGTCCCGACATTATTTGCCTTTGTGTTCCGTGATTTTTTCATACAACTCGTCAGCTTCGGCCGTCCCTTTTACCCTTAATAAATAAGTAACTGGCTTTGAGTTGTCACCATCTGCCGCCTTCACAAATACTGGTGGGTTAGGAATCGACAACAAAGTCAGGTTATTCTTACCAGTCCTGCTAACAGGTAAGATGGGAGACAAACCAATATTTAGCAAGATTTTCCCTGTGGATGATTCCATGCGCACTAGCAGCTGTGTCTTGCCATCCGTTGGTTTCAAGTACAGCATCCCCATACCAAGTTCCTGCCACTCAGATCCCTTTTTATAAAACAATTTGCATCGTGTTGTATAGAAGGCATCCTCTTCGACGATGCTGCAGGAATAGATGAAGTTAGTGAATCAGGAACTGGTAATAAATTAGGAAGACAAACAAATGAATTTGGATCTAGGAAACAACCTGTGGCATATTTAAACAAATATGAGAGAGTGATCATCATAAGCTTAATGGGGAGTTCCAGCAAGGATCGCGAAAGTGGTAACCTTAGCTGTTGCCCAGGCTTCTAAAAGGAACGCGCAAAAGGGGATTCCCTTTAGGTTACTATTTTCAGCTAAGGCTCTACAAACGTAGGTCCTCAAATCCAACGTTCTTCGACAACGCTGAAGAGTGTGCGACAGATTGTCGGCAGTTTAGTTGGTTTAACTCTGCCTCGATGATTTCGATGTCAGTACTCCTTTCAAGTATTACGGAGAACAATGATGCATTTCTGCAATATGTATCGCACGAATTCGGGTTGCACAGAGGCTACTGTACATGGTATGATGATATCTGAATTTAGGCTTTTAAAGGTACAAATGTAACTAGTAGCTTTACGCCGTTAGCTTCTCCTTAGCCGTCATTCTCATGTTCCATGGAAGTCCATGCTCTATAGACGTCCATGTTCTATACAAGTCCATGTTCCGTGCAAGTCCAGGCTCCATGCAATTCCATGTTCCATATAAGTCCACGCTGCACAGAAGTCCATATTCCATGGAAAATATTCACGTTCCGTGACAAATTACATGGAGTCCATGTTCCGCCGAAGGCCACGTTTTCCGGAAGTCCAAGCCCATGTTCCATGCAAATCCATGTTCTATGAAAGCAAACAGTTCGCGGAAGTCCACGTTCCATAGACGTCCATGTTCCACGAAAGTCCATGTTCGATGGAAGTCTAGGTTCCATATGAGACCACGTTGAAAAAAACAATTGTTATCATCATAGTAGATTATAGAAACGTAGGTATACCTCCGGCGTAGAGAAATGACCTAAGTACGGACATGAAACGCATGTTTTCTGATTAGTGCAATCAGAATTTTAAAAATGAGGCCTGAAGACATAGGCAAAACTTGTATGCTCATAATTTTCTGGGACTCTACTCCTGCACAAAATTTAGACTTTCTGTTAACTCCACTCAACATTTACATACTTTGAAACAAAGCGGAGACAACCAGAATTCAATTTGGTGAGTTTTGCGATTAACAACACGGTCTAACGGAGAACTACAGATGGATTCACTGCACCGTCTTTGCGCTGCCACTGATTGTTAACGGCAGCTTTTCGATCGATACAGTAGGCTTCACGTCTGTTAAGTGTATTCAAAGAAGGAAACCTTAGAGTAATGCGTAGTTGCGAGAAATGTACAAGAGATACAATTTTAGGCAATTTCTGGAGCTAAAATGGAATCCAAAGACGAATTTTGGGTATTTACTGCATGGCGGCTGCGACACAGATTGCAGAGAAGTAATGACTCGATTTGCGCTGAAACTTGTTTACGTGTTCAAGAACTAGATGATCGCAGCGATCTATTTTTATTGGTTTCATCTCTATTTTGTCAATATGTCGCAAAATGTAGTAAGATTATTTGCAACAGCGTATGTTGTCGATCATAAATTTGGGATGTACTGATGATTTTCTCTCGTCACATCCGCTAAGCATTGTAAAGGGAACGAAGCTATCATAAATTGCCCACTCGAAAACCTTTTGATTAAAACGTGATTCATACAACAAATAACTGTGACCCTGTGATCGAATAACCAATTCAAGCTTACTACATAAGAGGTATGATGTAAAATGTTTTGAATCGTGTCAAGACACTGACGAAATGAAGACAACACTAGCATCATTCTGAAAGAATCAAAATGATAGAGCTACTATGAAGACCGATGAAAAACCTCCAATTCCGCTCAAAGTGTCATTATGATGACCTATCCGTATAAATGGAAATTCTAAATTTACTCCTTTCATTAGTTCACCTTCCTTCCCATTCCTAAGTTAAGAAACTATTTAAGACATATCTTTAAAATGGCATAAAACAACTAATCAACTCACGTCTTCCTTTCTTCTTTTTCGTTACTTTCTTCCTCCTCTCCACCTTCTTCTGGCTTTGTTACTTCTTCTACCGTCTTTGTAGGCACTGGTGTACTGGTAGCTAACGATGAAAAAAATCCAGGGCCTTTTGGGGATGCAGCTGAAACGGAAACAAGACTTTGTTGTGAGGTTTATATTTAATGACTTAATCAATCAACATCTCATTGTCATTATATAAAAATCCAGGGTTCTCCCTGGAGCGCTTGTTGCATGGGGTCTGCTACACTGTTCCCATTTACCCCTATGCTCTGCAAGAGCGCCGCAACACCAAAAAATTTGAGTTTTGAATAACATTAATAGGCTGCATAACAAACATCAATCAACCAGCAAACGTGCTTCACAAAAAAACACATCAAACTCAACACTCATTACACTTCAAAACACTGTACACTTCTCCCCACGATAGAAATTATATTCCAACACATTTTCAGGTCAAAAATAGTGTGATCTTCCAGGGCTCAAAACGCCCCCTGGACCCCACCTCCTTTTGTGCCGTACAGCAGTTTTGCGCCTGGACAGTAGTTTTTAAAGCAATCCTTTTAGGCAAAATGACCACACACTCCCACTTGTTATCAAATGCTGTTGATAGTCATGGGGTGGGCAGGGCGAAATCTGGGCTCATATTTAAGGTAACAAGTTTGGCCACTGTGACATTTGGTAGGTTGGGCAAAAATGTTAAACTCCTAGAAGAAGTTCACCACTGAATAGCTTATCCCCAAGACCCAAGCAAAACAGTAGTGCTTCAATTTTATTCTGAGCAAGAGTAAAAAAAAGGCTGTAATCCACCTTTTATGCTTTTTAAATCTCATCACAAACTCAGCACAACCGATTCCTACAAACGATTTTTGCCAACAAATGAATTGGAATATTTTGGGTAGGCTTAAATACACATGCAAGCTAAAAACCCCTGGGACATCCAGTACATGACACATAGTGAAGCAAATTTTCTTATACAATGAGATACATTATGTCAATAACATTGAAGCTGTTGAAAAACATATCTGGTCAGGGGTTTAACATCTGTGATGGCACAATGATAGACAACAGATGAGGATCGTGGAGACACTGTGTTTTCATTCATGAGATGCTAAATATGAAGAAATTCATATAAATCTTGCTTACAAATTTTGTCCCCAAGCAAAGACAGAATGCCAGTGATGCAGAAGAACTGAAGAAATTTAAACTAACCTTATTTTACAAAAATCTTCAGATAAAAGAAAATCAATTTTAAGGGTCAAACAAGCTTATTTTCAATTTCTAATTGATGCTTCTGAGACGCATTTCATGGCAGTTTTATGTGTATCAACAATAAAAATGGTGAGGCCTTCTAATACCCTCCAAGAATCCCCTCATTGCAATTGTCTGTCATCTCTTCCTAGCCTCAGAGTCAATAAGGGGCAGGGACAAAGAATGCTTTTTCATTTATAAGGGATTAGTACTTACTTGCAGTTGTCTCTACATCTGCAGTCTTTGGCCAGCTTCTCGGTGGTGAAAACGTGGTCATTTTCTTTGGGGCAGCAATCGCAAGCACAGAGTCCAAAGCACTACGATTTACAGTGTTTTCTTCTTCTTCTTTCTCTTCCACTTGGGGTACTTTTTCAATTGTGGCCTTCTCTGGCACATTCTTCTCAATTTCAGCCATAAATTTTTCATAATCATTTATAACTGGCATCAAATCAATACATGGGTTTTCATAAACATGCTGTTGGATCCAAGCTACTACAGTGACATTGAGATCTATTAAATCATCTGTGTAGTTAGATTCTTGTCCTCCATTAGGATGTAAAGAATCTGACAGACTATCATTTGTTTTGCCCTTTGTCTTGTCTTTTTGTTTATCTCCCTCTCCTTCCTTTGACTCAACTTTAAATGTCTCCTTAATGCCTGTCATATATTTTTTGTAGTCCTTAAAAGATGGAATCAAATCAATGCATGCATTCTGTTTAACATGCTTCTTGATAAAGGACAAGACACTGAGATTGAGATCTGCAATTTCATCACTATAACCTGATTCTGAAGGTTTACTTGCATCTTCTGCATTGGGATTGAAAAATGGAACGTCATCAGTGGCATCCTTCCAGAAATTTACATTTGGATCTGGCTTTGTGGTGACTGTTGGAGGTGCTGGTATAGTTGGCATACTTGGCAAAGTGCTTGCACTTAAACCAATACATGAAAATCCACTAAACCCTTGAAAAGGGTTACTGCTTGTCCCCTGTCATGGATTGAATTAAAAAACAATTACAGAACGTAAGTCTAACAAGTGTGTGCCTGGCTACCAAGTGTTTAAATAAATGAAGGAATCTCTTCAAAACAAGTAAAACTAAAATTCCTGTTGTGAAACAAAAGACAGTATAACATTGAAATTGTTTATGTTTTACTGTTTAGAATACTCTATAAATTTTTGAGATTTCTGGAGTTTAAATTGAAACAATTAAAAAAACCTTTTCGTAAACTCATTTACTTTAGATTTCATAACCCTTTTGAATGAAATGGTAATCAACACTACACAGGCAAGTAGTGCTGTGTTTCTCAAAGTTGTATGTAATCTTAGAAATGGAACCATATAAATTGTGGTCTGTTGTTTGTATTACTTAAACACCAAACACAAAACAATAACACAGAATATTTACCTGATGAAAATCACATTCTGGCCACTTTAACATGAAATTGGCAACATCAGTATGATGATAATGATGATGATGATGATGATGATCATCATCATCATCATCAGTGGCAGACACTTAGGGTGAAAGGGAATGGCCACCCCCAAATTTTCTTTCAAAAATTGATAAAGGTTTCTTAGCAACAAAGAATTGCCTGAAATTGTTAGTAACAGCAATGTCAGAATATATACTTCATCATCATCATCATGCATTTAGAATCCGTTGGACCCTTTCCAGGGTGGAATTACAATTAATTGCAAGAAATAATAACCACATTCTTATTGGTAGATCAAAGTTTGCCTTCAGCATCCAACTATCTACCAAGTGTCTGCTCTTGCTCTTAATCATTGTCATTATTATAATTATCACTACATAAGACCTGACATGGCCATGATGATAAAATATGCATTTCTTCCTGGGACTGCTGTGTGTCCTTTACAATGAAAAGCCCTAAGAGATGCTCTTTCCAAAATCCACATCTATCAAAAGAGTTACTAACAACAGATCTTAACTGTGACATTAATATTGGATGTCAGCATTTTCTATGTGAAAGTTGGGGGTTTGTTCGCTACCAGCACCATATGCACTCATTGTCATCGACAGAATATGTATTCCATGCTAGTGTGTTTCCCTGAGGACATATAAATATGTATATGTGTACATGTATATATAAAATTATAAAAATATATGTATAAATAGCATGTTGATTTCAAGCTATAGGTTATCAATAGTCAAGTACTCTCAGCTAAATAGATAGACTTTTCTCCTATAATTCTTTTGGGGTCTAGTTCATTGACATCTTGAAAACTGCACAGCACTACGTACAATTAGTGTATTGACAACAAAGTATTAGTGCTTCCAAAGTGTGAATGAGGAAAACAAGATATTAATAAGTCAGAATGTTTACCAAAAATTAATGATAGGCATGAAAGAAGGCAGGTACATACCCCTTTGTCATTTGATTTACCACTCCTTCTAACTGCTTTCTTTATCCTGGCAAAATTGTTTTAAAAATCTGATTAGTAAATATATATTTCCTCTCTATATAACAAAATACTAAATAACTTACTAACAATTTGATGCACACAAATGAATGACGATAGTTCAAGACAATTTATAGCATTCTTATCAAAACATTATTTGCTCATACCAAAGACAACCCAATAGGAAAAAGCGATGTAAAATGAAGAAGAAGAAGAAAACGGATATATACAAAAATGTTTTAGTGTTGTATCTGCCACAAAGCTTTAGATATCAATTGATAACTAATTAAACAGGGTTGGTAGGATGTTTACAAAAAATATTTTTAAAAATGGTTGGTATGTTGATCCACAATAAGCACATTTGTAAGGATGTTGTGCACTGCACAGGTAAGCTGAGTTAAAACAGGAAAACAGTAAAGTCACTGAGAAGCTGCTCAGCCTATTCTCTTCAGATAAACATCAAACCTTAAAAGCAAAAAGCAGAATGAGCTATCACCTGGTGTGAAGTGTGATGTTGGAAAAGCATTTTACTAGTGTTACTTCAAACACTGTACAATCAACATCTGTCTGACTTGCATCAAATAAAACTAGGGGGTGGTCAATTCTTCTCCTAACATACTTTGATACATGTTACAAAAATTGATTCTGCTATGCTTTTCAGTATTGCATCTTCCTCTATCCTCTGAATGAAATTGTGTATTGAAATCAATGGTCCACAATACACCCCATGTCACACCCACATCTAAATCTATTATATCTGTATAAATAAGCCATCATTCACCAAACAACTACATAAGACTTCTAGCTTATTAATGAAAGACTAGTTCTATAATTCACCTATTACAAAACAGTATTAAGACTTACTTTCTTTCCGTTTTCACTGCGGGTTCATCTTCCTTAATCTACAGATAAAAGGGATCCTAGATTCATAATGAAGTATACAAATAGAATGGAAAGAAACATGGTCAAAAAAATTATGTATGTATGCAGACATGTTCAAAAATTTGGGAGATTAGATAGTTTGTGTGCTAAGTGTGAAGTAACGAAAAAGGGTAGTGATTAGCTGTACGATAAAATGAAAATCTGTTTGCACATAAAAATTGGTTGGTTTACTATATTAATGTTTACTAACGGGATTTATATAGCAGTTGATGACTTGTACTTGTCACAACAGCGGATACATTTGTTTCAACTCACAGCACAGTCTTCAGTCATAGTAGTTCTCACAGGGGAATCAATGTCTAAGTTCCGTTCTTCCACTGCTTCGGGATCGGAGCAGTCCTTCTGACCAGTAATGGGGCTTCCATGGTTTGTATTTGTGGATTCCTCATTAGAATCGGTTACTAGGTTCTCTTCTTCCATTTTTATTAACTCTTGCCTTAATCTGGTAAGCTCTGCTATATCGTTTTCTGTCTATATCCTACGATAATAAGTCTAAATTGAGTTCAATCTCTGCTTTATTTTAATGTTGGTATTAACCAATTTGTTAAACTTCGCGCCCTTACGAGTATATTATGACGATTACCGTTGTTCGATCGAACAAACGAACTATTCGCCTGCTTTCTCTTTATTGAAATGACCGGGTTACAAATGAGATACGCATATATCGCATCTTTAATAAACGCGTGGTCTAATATAGCAAGGGCCAACTAATAGGTGTACCGGTATACAAGCGGCGACGCAAACACGAAGCTTGAAGTGCCACCTTTAACAATAACTTAAGATCCACGATTCGCGTATTCAACACCAAATTCAAGGGTTTTTTTTACCTACACACAAACACATGATGGGCTTTAGGTACCCTCGATAAATTTCCTTAAAATAAAGCAAAAACATGTGTTTATATGGTTCAAGTTCACTTGCCTCCTCCCCCTCGTCATCGTCCTCTTGCTGGTCCCAATTGGATTCAGTCAGCTGATAGGCTGCAGTCCGTTTCCTCGACATGTTAGACCAAAAACTATGTTATAATTATTCCGTACCTACTACTTTCCTGAATTATAAACGGTGGATAACATCAATCAACCTTTTCTGATACTAGACTTCGATCTTATTAAATATCCATCTGCAAGTTTCTCCTGTCAGCTTGGCTGAGGATGCCAGGATGATGATAGCGAAAAGGGATTTCCCGCCATTTCCCACCGCTTTATGTTAGCATCATGAATTGAAAATGTCAGTCTGAATTCACGATGATAACAGCACTAAGGGTCAGCTATTCTTTCCTTTAGCCCCCCTCCATAATCAAGTGCCCCCCACTTGACGTAAAGATCGAATTTTAATTGCCCCTAATCCAGTGAGAAAATTGGGGTGTCTTGCATTTAGTCATCTTCTTTCACCAGAAAGCTAACAATTGTAAACATATCAACACGCCCACGCCCTATCGTACATAAATAAATGGAAACCACATTAAATTTTGCATGTTTTATATAGATTTGGTACCAGATAAAAACAACCACAGAAATGTAGAGATATATTGGTGGTGTTGTCTCATAGTTAGTTTTTACCACTAAGAGAGTATTGTCAGCTGATGGTGAAGAGCGTAACCTTTCCACATTTTGCAACTCTGTTGCGTACCAATTGACCTGTTATTTTGGGCCTGGATATGTTGGAGGAAAGACTTTGAGATTCGTGGACAGAAATAAGTCAGTTTCTATTTATTAAACACTAACCCCTTTAGGAAAATCATCACATTGGATTTAGAAAGAAAACACTTAAGAGATTTCAGTAAGGTAACACTTGCTTCCAAGGCCATACTGTGTCCAAAATGTAAGCGATTAATAGATCTATACCGCAAGAGGGATGCGTTTTCAGTGTTGCAAACGGTCGAGTGGGAGAAAAGTCCACAAGAAGCAAACTGCATAGAAGTCAGTTCACATTCATGCTACTATAGTAAAAGGATTAGGAACTGGTTATCAAAGCTATCACTCTCTTCCCTGGACAATATTGTTCCCGCTTTGCCAATGTCGTGTGACAAGGAACCTATACGTCTTTCATTGGTAAACTGCATTTCGATTTTCCAAATTCTGTATTTGGAGGTACAATGTCCCGATGGTCTGTCACGTAAGTCTACCATTAGGAGCGCGACAGATGTTTTTGATTTGGAAATACAATGCTAGCACTTTAGCTCGCATTTAATCTACGAATACCAGCTCACCCTGCGCTTATTTGTGAATCCCTCCTCCAAACCGCTTTGAATGTAATGGCAGTAAAACACTGTCCGTTTATCGCAAGTTCTTTCGCACTAGAACCGTTTGTTCTCAGTATATCCCCGCAGACGGTAATACTCTTTGTTGCACAAATTGCAAAATTACATTTAAACCCAAAGTCCAGGGCCTGCTACCTTTTTCGAATTGTTTTCAACCATACATTTACTAGTAAATGTTTAGTATTGAAAGTGACCTACGTATCTCCTTATTAAGATCTTACGTGAACTGAATCTTTACAAGGCACAGGTGACATGGAGGAAACTATCTCATTGGTTGTATTTTTGGCGCCAAAGGAGAACCAGTGTTTACTCCTCTCATGTTTTACTCTGTTTTGTAAATATTGTCCTCGAAGTAGCAAGCAGTGCCAATGTTGTCTGGACGCTGAAAGAAGTACTAAACCTTATTAGTTGTCAACTCTCATAAAAGACACAGTAAATTAATGTTCACTGATCTCGCATCGACCGAAGTCTAATCTCAAAATCTTACAAGTTTACATAGCTTTATATACAAGAAGATAATTACACATAATGAATAACGAATCGGGCACATGAAAGAAG
>JAAAKL020004252.1:0-21350 GCA_010016065.2 Carybdea cf. marsupialis auct. non (Linnaeus, 1758) | reverse complement strand
GTCTACTTCCAAAGCTTAATTTATTTTTTATACATAAGTAGGTACCCTTATCTTCAAAAGGGAACTTAGCTTCTGATGTTTCTTGTAAATTTTATATTTCCCAAAAATGTCATGAATTTTGAAAAATGCACTTATAAACATTCAATTGTCCAAAGGGTTACCTAAATCTGCGAGTGAGTGTCAAATCTAATTGAATGAATAGCATTTCAAGTCTAAAAAGAACCAGTAACTGGAAATGTTACGACCATCAATGCACATACCAAGGCCTTCAACATTTACTTCATGTTTACTTCATGTTTGGTTCCCTGTTGATGTCGTTTTTGATGATTTTTGCCTGCGAATTCACCTCAAGAAACATTCCCTAACATAACGGCTGTCTGAAAATGTACGACGGATCCTCTAATATATCCTTCATACATTAGTCCTAATACATCCACAAACCTATGAGTAAATCAGTTATTCCTTTTCATTAGGCACGTATCTTTTCAAAAACACATACTCATGATGATACCAAATAGTGGCATTAACATTCAAAAGTGAGAGGCCATAACTTCTCAGGACCTCTGAGGACCAAAAGGAATTTTAGCACACATGTCAACATACATCTTGTGAAGACGTTCAGAAAATATCATTTGCATCCAAGTTGGGCAACATTTTTTACCGGCCATTTTGTTCACCATGTTAATTTTCGGAAAAGATTCTTGCCTGCCAAAAAAACCTTGAAAATCTTCAAGTTAGAGACTTGTTATTATGGTTTTGAATACATTTTTAAATTCTACACCCTTTAAAGTAGCCATAAGCCAAATTTCAAGTCTGCAGCTTATTCCTATGCAAAGTAATAAGACATTTACCTTCGGTTGCAAATCCATAATGGCCGCTACTGACGGATTTGGGGGCATTTTGCTCACAATTTGAAAGTGCCGTAACTTTTGCAGGAAAAGGAGTTAAGAGCTAAAATTTTGGATTTTTTCATGTCTCAAAGGTATGTATCAATGGTGCAAATTTGAAGAAAATCTGAGAGGTAGGGTTAAAACCTTGACCTTGTTTTACATGGAATGACCCTTTGGCAAGTTTGTAGTAAAAACTTACCATTGCCTCAATTTAAGTATAAATAAATATAAATAAATTCCAATCCAGGGCCTAACTAATAACTGTTGGCATCTAAGCAGGTGCTGGACACTGAATGAGCATGGGCATATAACTCTTGTAAGAGTTCGCTACAATCACAATCTGTAACAACTGACATGCTTCACAATAACCGATTTCACAAAAGAAAGCTTTCCTTGAAGTCAATATGAACAAAAATAAAAGCATCAATTAAAACTTACATAGTACGATGTTGTATGTGTTGGTCCAAAAGGTGTGTATGGTGGGGGTGGGTTGCCATAAGATGCTGCTGGTTGAGCTCCATAAAGTGACTGGGTTTGTGGGATTCCTGGTTGCTGCATGTTTGGATATCCATAGGGTGATGGCTGCCCACTAGGGTATGCTTTCTGTGCCGTTGGCATATAAGGACTCTGACCAACAGGATAACCTTGCTGGTTTGGATATGAACCTGTTATGAAAGATATAAAATATGTACAATGGTGATTGCTTGATACAAAACAAAGCAAAGCAAAGCAAAAGATGTATTGCATACAAACTACACTGACAAACTATTTTAGTATGTTTTTACAGACTGTTATATACATAATTTGAAACTTTTTATCTCCTCTGCAATTAATCATTGGTAAAAGCAACTTTAAGCTGGAAAGATAAACATGTATGTGTCATGACTTCCATACAATACTATGTAGATCATATTATGATGCGAGTCAAAATGATATACAGGAGCCTGCATGAACAGAACCAAAGATTACTCTTCAATGGATAAGAAGTTTGGACCTGTGGACATTTTACACTGTAACCTGATTTTATCCAAGCTATGTACAAACTCATGAATCTCACAGCAACAATACATCAACTAAACTATATGTACTTAGAGATTTGATTGGTTATAGTATGAGCCTCTTCATGCTCCAATTACAATAAATCATCTATTGAATCAAACTGAGTTGGTGGAGTAACATCATGGACACTGACACAAACACTTGAACGAACCCTTGATGGTACCTATACTAGAATGTTGAGAGCAGATCAAAACATCTCATGGAAGTAAAACCCACACAGCTGGGAACTATGTACGAGGGATGCCAATGCCATGGACTCTTATGCTTCTAATATGTTGTTCTTTTCATTTCCCCACTAAGGAGGTACTAGTGGCATTTTATTTTTGGCTTGCATATAGCTCCAACACTAGTTGACCATTTTCATCAACATTTCTGATTTCTGCTATGTTTCCCTAACAATATGAATACATATCCAACTTCCCAAGGATGACTAACTCTTGGAATGCAATCATCTAGTATGACCATTTTTTCATTGCCTGGGAGAAACCATTTATCCTATGTTTTGATCTCTTATTTTTCCAGTTTAACCACTATACATCTAAATAATAATACTCAAAAATGTGTTTTACCTTGCCAGGAAATACTTGCCTACAAATTATACCTCAAAAATCTCAGGCAATCTTTAAATTTTATAAAAACCATAAAAACATTTTTTAATAGTTGCTGGCTATAGTACTAGCTATAAGCTTGGAACTTGGATGAAAAGAAGTAGGGTAGAAGGCTAGAAGTCATCCTTAATAAATAAGGGTAAGATTCTTATGTATTCATGACTAAATATTTATGAACTTGTTAAACTAAATCTAGAATCAAGACTGGTCAATGAGGCCTGGAGTAGTCAACATGATGGATTCTACAGTGCTGCTAATTAAATGTTTTGATGAAATTGTAAAGAATAATGCCATGTGGTTTGAGGAAACTTAACAATGCTGACAAGGCAAAATAAGCTTTATTCACTTACGGAAACCTTCTATACATGAAAAATCTTTACAATTTTGGGTATATGGGACATGGGATTTCTTAGAGCATTATTTTTTTTGTTTTTAAACCCATCGCTCAATACAAGGTGGGGTTTCCACTTCATGGTATTGACTTACTTTAAAAGTAGAAATAAAAAGTACAGAGAATATTAGAAATAATTACAGAGAGAAAAATTAAACATTTCCAAAAAAGATGGCAATTGACATTAAATTAAAAGTGTCAAGATCATAAGTAAGAGGAAAGCAGTCTGGAGACAGAGGTTCCAGATTTTGATAGTCCTATGGGAGAAACTATTAGCACAGAAGTTTCTGTTTCTTTTAGGAATACCAACAGGAAAGCCATGCAGAGATTGGACCTTGACCTGATGAGGGGAAAAGGAACCAACTCAGCCAATTCAAAAGAAAACTTACTAAAGTAGTTCCTGTAAACAAAAGACTTAAAGATGCAAGGGCCAAACCACACAAGAAATCTATTTTTGGAGCCAGTTACTTTGGTGCACCAGCTCAAAGATGATAACAATCCTCCATGCAAGGCCTGATCTTCACCTTATAAAGATATAACACAAGGTCAGGTGACAGGAAGATCATATCTTATGTTTCATTACCTAACTTCAGAATTTTTGAGGAATTCAGTGACAAGCCAACACTACAAGACCTGCAACAATCTATACAGTACATATCTTTACTTAAATAGGCATCCTAGAAAAAAGCTGCAGAGGTAACAACAATGATCTGCTAGTGTAAATTCATATATTTTTGGCAAGCATGCAATGTCTTGTGACACACAGAATAATGAGAATACAATGCATCCTCTTTTGTACTGTCACAATCACATTAAGTTGGAACAGTCTTCTTTAAAGCTTATAACGAGTATAAGCAATGTATGTAGCAATGTATGTAACAAAACATAAAAAATCAATGAAACGGTAATTGCAGTGATGCAGTGGTAGATGAACAAAAAACTACGCATATGACAGATGCTAAGGCAGTTGATTGCTTTTGTTATCTAGGTGACACAATCAACAGTGGTAGTGGTTGTAAGATTGATGTACAGCAAGGCAGTGTAGTAATATTTGGATGAACTTCAACTAGCTCACCTTAATCTTGTGTAATAGGAGGTTTACCTTGAAGATGAAAAGTAACAGTTATGTGTAAGGATTGCCAATGTTTATCGCTCTGAGACTTGGAATGTACAGGCAATGGAAGTGGGCATCATGAGAAGGATCTAAAGAGCCATGAAGTGAACAATGTATGGCACTAGGTACAATCAAAGAGAAAGCAATGGGAATGTTAATGAGAAATGGTGTGCAAAGGATGAGTCATGCATAAAGGAAGTAGGCAAAATAGAAATAGGGCGATCAAAGACCATGCAGCAGGATTCATTCAATGTCTTTTGGAACAGTGTTGGCCTGAAAGAGCAGTAGGCATAAGATAGGAGCGCATGGAAAGGGGAGTCCCATCATGGTGTTAAAGTTAGTGACCTCTTGTAAAAGGGAACATAGGGTGACTGTAATATATGAACTATTGAAAAGATGTACTACTTCTCAAAAATAGAACTCACCAATGGCTAGAAACTTAGATGTATAACTAATGACCAGAAATCACATTCTACGAAGTTGTAAATTGTGCAAATTCTTCACTTATGAACTGAGGCCCATGTATCTGTAATATTGTCCTGCCATCTGACACCTGTAATGTACCTTAGCATCCTCCTGTCTGAGACCCATGCATCAGAACTGGCCTGATACATGCCCCATACTCTTCTGCTTGGTATCTTACAGGTACACAAGGTTTACTAGGAGGCTGGAGATCTTCTCCCACTCCAACCACACTGCAGTGATCCATCCCCTGACTGCTATTTTGACTCCATCCTCACAGTCCAGCTAATCTTCAAGGTAATTGAAGATGTGTACCTCCTCAAGCCTTCCCTCTCCAATTCTATGCTGTCATCTTCTCTCCCGTGGTCACCCATATCGCATCTCCACTACATAGGCCTACAGAAAAATCTTGTACTCAAAAGGTACTGGAAATATTGCTGCCATCTTCTCGTGCCATCTTCATTTCTCAGTCTTCTCCTTTAAGAAACTTAGCTCCAATTACATTTATTTCTATTTCAACATTTCTCTGACCACTATGAACATCTTTAATTTTCCTTCATTTCACATCAGATCCTGTCTCCACTGTTCCAATACTTTCCTCTGTTATCTACTTGATGCGAAAACTAAGAAAATTTTGTAGCTGACAATTGGATGGTGACAAGCAGGTTGGGAATGACCTAAATAAAGCATGCACATTAGCGCTAGTCCCAGTCTTTTCTCTATCATCTCCTCATTGTCATGGCTCACCATGTCTTGCAAAATTTCCCTAGTGATTGCAGTATTGCATTGATTGCTGGCTTAGAAGATGGCAAGCATCAGAGCCTGATTTAGAAGAATGTTTTGTATTTATCTAATCTGGGGACGGATTTGTTGTCAGTTTGATCAAGGTCAGAGCCCGGTGCACATGTTACCATTTGAGCGCAACAAGAGTAAAAATACTGAAATGATATGTTGCTTGACATAGGAAGTACACAAGGTAAATTATATATGTTGAATGTGGTGACAGCTGACAAGGTTTATGTTGCCTGTGAAAGCAATGATCAGGAATGGCATAGGTATGGTTGGTCAAATTTTGATCCTTTCCACAGTTCAAGGTATTATGTTATGTGTTTTCTAAATGTACAAATACGGTTTTAGAAACATTCAAGATCTTCACTATTAAGACAGAGGCTCACACTGGTGAAAGTATACAGATATTGCATAGCTATAATAGTGGGGACTATAGCTCGGAAAAAATTTCAATGTATCTATGGTGAGCATGGAATTTTTCATCAGACTACAGTGCTAATGTGTCCAGAACAGAATGATGTGGGCAAGAGAATGAATCCGACTATCGTCAAGACTGCAAGATAAATGACTCACTATGCAGGTTTGCTGGAGTTGTACGAACCAGTTACATTAAACTTTCATGTGACTGCTATTTAGCCTATGTTCATGTACCAAAAGAAATAAGAATTAAATTTGATGCAAAATCACAAAAAGCTTTTATCCCAGGTTTACTCACAGTAACAAAGCAGGGTTTAAGCTACAAGAAACCAGCATAGGTCAATTCCTAATGAGGCTGGATGTTGTGTTTGCTGAAGACCAGAGTTCATAAGTTTGATAGTATAGACACCAAAGGTGAGTTTGCCACTGATATTGAGTTTTTAAAAGCAGAGCATGCAGTTAAGGTTGTGATTACTGACAGAAATGACCAAATAAGGTGAGGTGGTAGAAATGAAGCTCAGGCTGATCGCCTTCATGATGAAGCTGTTGGTATTACATATGAGGAGCAGTTTATGAGAGAAGATACAGGCCCTGTTAGGCTAAGGAGAGAGCCAAAGAGATTAATAATGGAAGGTAATGATAATGAAGGTTGTTATCTTGCAGATGTAGTTACAAATATGGATGAACCTAAAGCAATAAATGAGGCTTGGAATGGGAAACATGGTGTTGAGTTGAGAGCAGCAATAGATGATGAGTTTGACTTTTTGAAGAGAAATAAGGCTGTGATTTAGTACCTATACCTGATAGTATGATAATTGAAGCTTGTTGATGGGATAAGAAGTTAAAATGTAATGCTGATAGAACAATGGACAGGTTCAAATAACATTTGGAAGCCCAGAGTTACTGCCAATTTCATAGCATGGTTACCCATTATCAAATGATTGGTTCACTATTAGCTGTAGCACAAAGCAAAGTGCATCAAATGAATGTAAAAGAAGTCTTTTTGCAGGGCCTTTCTGAGACAACAACCAGGATATCTGGTCATGAATATTAAGAGATTACAAATATCTGTAATCTTAAAAAGTCATTATAGGCTAAAACAAGCAGCACATTGCTGGAGCAGGGCTGCTCACAATTTCCTTTTTTCATCTGGATTTAAGAGCTGTGGAGCTGATTCACACTTCTACATTAAATCAATTTACAAATATAAATTGGTCCATTTTATTGCTTTAACTTTATGGACCATTTTGTGCTTTCTTAATAACATCACTATTGTAGAATATGAGAAGACGTCATTAAAGAGTTTATTTAAATCATCTACTACATTGTTGGTATCTCAATTAAACATTGCAGAAACACATGGAATATTTTGATCAACCAAACATAGTACCCCTAAATATGATGTAAAAATTAGGAATGGGAGACTGTAGACCAGTATCTACATCATTTGACAAAGGCAATGAATTCACAAAACAGGTAAATTATGATGAAGCATTTAAAGAGTATCAGGCAGCTATTTAATGGCCCATATACATAAATACAACAACCAGGCCTCATCTTCCAGCAGATGTCTGGGTTTCACCAAAATCTATGGCATACCCTAATAAAGCTTGGCATCATGTTGTAAAGCACAAACTCCATATCTGCAAGGAATTTTAGACTATGAGCAAAGATTCTCCTCAAATGACAGTTAAGATTTGTTGGTTTTTCCAATACTGACTATGTAGGGAGATGTTGACAGTAAACATTCAACATCAGGATATATCTTGTAAATCATCAGCTCTAACAGTAACTTGGTGCAGCAAGAAACAAAATATGTATTACAAAATCAACAACAGAGGCTTAGTATGCTCCATTGAGCCAACCTTGACATGAATCAATTTGTTGTGTTGCTTACTTGTTGATATGGATATAAAGTTAATTGAAACACCAATCATATCTGAAAATAATCAATGTGCAGTTAAACTCTCTAAAAATCCTAAATACTGTAATTATACTAAGCAAATAGCCCTTAATCATCCCCTTGTCAGGGAGCAAGTCTCATATAAGTAACTTCAAGTGGTGTATTGCCTAATGAATAATATGACAGCATACATTAAATAGCTAACAGTCTTCCAAATAGTTAATTTGCAAAACTTAGAGAGTTTATGCATTAAAACATTCAGTGATAATCTGATCCTATTTTGTGGCTCAAGACATAAAATGGTTAACCATTGTGTGGGAGTGTTAACATGTATCTTGTTTACCTTGTATAATTATGGGTAGTTTGCCACACTGCTCATGTGTTGATTGCTTTATCAAGGAACTTGTGCACATAGTATCAGAAATCAGATTGTGCTACATTGGAAATGTCCTGACTTTATGTTCATTTCATAGTTGCATACCTGTATACCAGCAATGTTCATGTGTATCACAACAAATCACAGTTCAAAGCATCAAGATTAACTGATTGAAATAACCACAAACTTTGCTTTCATTATGGACATTTAAAACTCATGTTTATAAATATTGCATGATGATCTTTTAGGCTTAATGCATACTATTAAATAAAAGGTGTTGTATTTGGACAGCTATTACTATTCCTGTGTCTAAACATGTGTGTATCTCTTCAACACCAAGAAATGTATTGGGAAAGTGAGGTTTGGTCTACTGCATAACCCTCAATCAATGAATTTAGGGCAGCACTGGCCCAAGGTCGTCCACACTGAATCATAGTCAATTATATGCCCTAATTTTGAAAAAGTATAACCATTTGATGAGAGGATGCAATAATTGATAGAAAATAGCTATAACTAGCATACTAAACAAAACAATTGTCAAAAGAACACCCCAACTAGCCAAAATAGTGGTACCTTTGGTCTTCTCCTTTGGCATGCTCCTCACCAGCACAAACTATTTCATTCCACTGTTCTGGTCACAAATTCATTCCATGTGGTTTCTTTTGCAATTCAATTTTGCAATGTTCCTTACATGGTTTTCACTCAGGCCTCCAGCATAGTAAATGGAATAACCTAACACTAACGTATCTACTCCAACTGTTGTCAACAAGCAATTTTTCAAAAGGTGCAGCCAAATTGGGGGTGGGAAGATAAGGATACATGAGGAGCCAAATATCAATTCACATTTAGGGGTGTGTATCAAGAAAATGTATAACAAAGCAGTTAGGGATATTTACCCTGTCCTGGAAGGATATCAACTACTAAGTGGGGAGACAAATCAAATGTGGCTAATAACAAACCACAACTTTCTGGTGTTATACATAAAGCCCACTGAGGTTTTTGAAGATGAAGCAGGATGTAATTAAAACTAAGGTGGGGAGAAGGTTGCGATGATTCTTCTACATACCTATAAGTCCACTCATTAGAAGTCACACAAAATACTCCCTACACCTTCCCATGTATATTTCAAAATACATAAGACATCCTATTACGCTCTGTGCAAACAAGTTAATAACAGATTTATAACTCTTAAGCATCAGTGTGTGGCATCAGAATATCAATTAATCAAATCACAGATTGAAGTACACTATCCATCAAAGAATAGATCACATTGTCATGTAAGTTTGCTAGGAGAATGTTGTTTATTCATCTTCAGTTCAGAAGTCAAATTCCAGTCACACTGCATAGTGTAAACCAAGCATTAACTATATTTGAGAATGGCAAACATGAATGCTAGAATATCAATAGAAATGAATCATCATCTTATAGTGGTTTCACTTCCATTATTTTGTATATAATTGCAATGGAGGAATTGCTTTTAGCAAGCTGGAGGAAGTAGGAACCTGGTAAACAATGCTAAAATTACATGTGATATAAGTTCAACAAATCACATGAATATAAAAGAAGGTTTCTAGTATAGGCCCCATCTGTTATAATATTAAGATGTAAAAACTGAAGCTGCTGCTTTCTTTTGTACGTTGAGTATTTTGGCTAATGATTGTATCAGATAATGGTGAATGTGTTCCCTCAACCAAGGATTTATGGATATGTTAGTACTTACTTAGTTGTACACTGCCAAAATTTAACACTTACTTAGGCAGTTGACTTCAACATTCTGTGGCTCATGAAATATGCATATTGGTATAAACAGTTTCAACTTGGACTGAATCTTTTGGCTTGTGCAGAATATTACTATACAATGCATTACTTGTTTATACAATAGTGGTACTTAGGAGTCTGGTCCATGGATGCATTCGGACCCTTTAGTCACCTTAGAAGCCCAAAACCAAACTTTTCTTTCTGTTTAAACACTTCAAATCCACAGTATACTCTTTACATGTTGTACATTCAGTGTAACAACATATTTTTGGTTAATCTTTGACCAGCTCCACTATAACTTTTTAGAGATGACCATAAAACCATTTTAATGCTTTTAAGGGCCACTCCATACAATTGGTGAATTCTTTGTTCAATACTTATTAGTTTGTGGGCTGTTCTCGTCTTCAAACAACCCTACTGGACGAGTTAAAGTAATCAATAACATTAATTACTGCCACATCTTTCGCTGCTTACCCAAAGAACCTTAAAACTGATAATGTTAGGCGCTGTTCTCCATCACTCAGCAGTTCTGCGGAAACTACACCAAGCAATGAGCCGGGAGACAACTAACTTCAATGTTTACCACTCTTTTAACAAGTTACTGCCTTATCACCTTTAAACAAACAATGGCTTTGTAGTTACCAATATGATCTTATCAGGTTAGTTTGTTGACCAACATTGGGAACTGAAAAGTTTCATGAACCGGCCTGTGTAGGCTTGAACGTAGTCTTGCTTGGACCATACTTGAACATTAATTATCGCCCCCTTAGCTTTAACCCATACATTACGACAAGCAACGCATTTCTATACCGGATAAACCTTCTTATGGTAGCTTGACTTATGTACTTCACTGCTTCTACATTCTTTCACTGCAAACAAAATCTGCCATCTGCAAGGAATCGGCCGTTATGCAGAGTGATATATCGATAATTTGGCCCGATGCCCAGTTTTAACCATCTATTCGGGATCTAAACAAATAAATCAAACGAGGTAGGCAGTCAAAACAACTTTCTATGCCGTCTACATCATAGTTCAGGGAATGACTTCAGTCAAATCCATTGTCACCGATTTGCAACGCAGTGCGTAGATGTCCGCAGTCGCTATTTGCAGGTTGTCATGTCTGGCAATAGTCGTTATCACAAATAAAGCATCATGATCCCTATTCTCAATCTCGAATGGTTTCAAGAGATCATCTGTGGCAGTCAACTACTTTGTAACTAGAATGGATACTTGTCGATCGTTGTCAGAACAGAGATGTTGGAGAGGGAGGCAAACAATCTCTCCATGCACACCAGCCACTGCTGCGTTTCGACCCGTCTAAGGAACCAAGTAACAACCAGAACGTATCCCTGTAACTGCGGGTTAAATAGACAATCAACGACGACAAATCGATCAGTAAACTCTCTCTTCGAAGTAAATTGAAAAAGGTTGATCAAAAGAAGTGCTTCATGCTGTGCAATTTCAAGATAACTAAGTCGTAATGAGAACACACGGTCAATTTCTGCACGAGCTAAACTTACAACTAGTAACTTCAGGATATCACTCCCGACGTATATCAAAGGCTGCGACCGTGATCATCATGCTTATCGATTTTCGACAAGTTGCTAAAACGAATTTCACATCTAACACCTACATCAAAGGATGATTAAAAGTGTGAAAACTTTTCTCGTTCCGTAAGTGCAATACAACAAAAAAATCTCTATGTACTACAAGGAGATACACACCTGGCTGGTATGACATCTTACAAAGGTTGTCGTCGACTCGTTCTTTAGTTGTGGCGAATAACTATAAACCCCAAGCTTGAAGTTAGCAAAGATTGTAGAGTCCTTTTCTGTGTTCTTTCACCAGGTATTTTCCACCTCCAGATAGTGAGAATGCAAAGTAATCAACAGTCATCAATCCATACCGAGGTAAACTGTTTATGATTTTCCCTTCACGAGCGGTGTTTCACCTACGGCTTGAAGTCGCTTCAGCTCTTTGTTTATTTATGCAAAATCGCTAATCATTGGCTGCATTAATTTTAAAAAGCCTATTCTGTAGCGTGCTGCAGATTTTCCAGAAAGAAGCCAATACAGTTCACATAAATTTCTTTGTGTTCAAATTGAAATAGACATACCGGATTGAAGATGAGGGATTGAAACAATTTCTTCAGCTTTCATACACAAATCTTCTGAAACTCGGGACTAAAAAGCGGGTTCCTTCTCAGAGCAATGAAAGTTGCGGCTAACTATTTCCCTGAGAAACAATAAATGTTTGTGTAAATATGAACAGAAATTTAACGGAAAGGGTGTAGAGACTCCTGTGCCTAAAACACGAGCTTTCCCCTTCCGAATCGAAATACAGCGCTAGTTCATGGTTTTTTAAACCGATGTAAGGGCCTCATGGGCAGGCGCGTAGCTAGAGGAGGTGAGACCTCCCCTGCCCTCCAGATCATGAATAGGCTTGCCCTTACATTTCCCTTTTTGGGACGTAAAATATACTCAGCCCTGGCAATTATGATGCACGGGAATGATTACACATATTTTAAGGCGTAAAAATGTGTAATGTCACTCATGAGAACATTTTGTATTCATAACATTATCAACAATAACTGCTTCTCATTTGAATATGTGCCCTAACTTTAGAAATCCTCCCTGCCCTAAAAAAGCTACGCTACACGCCGGCATGGTAGGACAAAGGGTTCCTGGTGCCGAGGACAAAAGTATGACTAGTGCTTTGCTCGGAGAACCACCTCTGGGGCCATACCACGGAAAATATGTTGCTTAAATTGATATCATGTAAGGCTTCTTTTCAAGCAATAGAAACTAAAGACACTTTCAAATCAAAATAGATAATAAGATCGTCGTAAGTTGCGTTTCAAAAAGCCTTGCACTTAGAAACATTTAAATAGAGCATCTTGAGAGAATAGAATAAGAAGGTCTTCATGCTTATTCAAAAGAGGATAAACTCCCCATAGGCTTTGTAAAATATTTAAGCTAGCATAAGAGAATCCAAAACGGCTGTACCAAGCTGAGAGCAGTTCCGGATCAAAATTTGTAAAATTTGTAAAATATGCCAAAATCGTTTTTCTGATAACCATTATCAAATTCGCTTTTGTTAAATGTAAGCGAAGTTTAATCCTCCTTGGTCAAATCTGTATGCATGTGTGTATGTATGTATATATGTATGTATTAATGAATGTATGTATAGGTGTTGGTATGTATGTAAACAGGTATGTGTGAGTGTGTTTTGTACCTTCAGTACAAAGTAGACAGACAAAGATAAGGTCGAGACATTGCAGTATATTAAAGTCGGTAGAAATTCATAAAAAAATTCTGAAGAGAACTTGATTTTATTATGTTCCTTGACGGTGAAGTACCCCAAATTACAGGACCTAAATTTTGCTCCTTGATCTGCATTCGCCAGTGGGATAGAAACCTCAGTCATATTTGTGGCGCATAATTGATATTCGATTAGATGAACAAATTGCAAATAGATCTATGCAGTAAGTGTGATTTAAATTTCTATCCAAAAACTTTAGGTTCCCATCAAGTTTGGAAAGAATATTTGTCACTATTAAACTGCTTTTGAGTTTTTCATGACAAGAAGGCCGTTTCAAACCTGGTAGAAGGTAGTAGTAACAGAGTTGTTGCTGTTGGCTACCAGGAACTGAGTTAAAAGAGATGGGTGCCACTCCGGTCAAGGGCAACGGCATTGTCAGTGCGGCATGCAGTGAATTGTGAACATTTCAGCCACTTGTTTTCTTCCGTAGGTTTTAAGAGAGAGAGAGAGAGAGATCAAATTAAAATGCTAAATATTCTGACGTTTGTCGACTCAGTTGTTGCCATTGATGGTAGATATTTGTCATGTCTTGAGTCGTAGTCTTTTTTTTTACGACTCAAGACATGACAAATATCTACCATCAATCAGATTAAAAGTTAACCTTTTTTGTAAGAGCTGAACTTATGAATTGCAAAGACCTCCAATCTTCAAGTTTTAGTCTTTCGCGTTATCGTTTGTTACCGTTCCTACTTTGTCATTATATTTGACTTTTATCATATTGCATTAATTGCTCTTTATTATTTTAACATTAGATAACTATCTTCAAGGACCTTGTACTCATTCATATGTAAGTTTATAAGGAGAATTGAGTACGAAAGTTCTATTTAATAAACCGGTGAACATCAAACTCAAAACTGCAGAGGTAAAATTACGATTCCTTCTGCCAATTGCCTATACAGATTGCTTACCGCTGTTGTTTCGTATGGTATACAAGTATCAAATATTATATATATATAATATATCAAACAGTAAAAATAGATTTAAGAAGCGACAGTGCTCAATACATTTCTGTAGAGCTCAATCATGCAAATCAATCGACTTGCAAAAGTCTTCCTCAGTTACTCCGAGTTTCACGTCCCACGACGATTCTCAAACTGGTCCTATAATATATCATATATTATTCAAATATTATTTGTTTTACTTTCATATATTGATTATTTATCAAGGAATCAACACATTTAATTTATTCTAACTTTGAAGCAAATGTGAAGTACTGAAATACTTAAATAACTTGCTGTTGATTTTGTTTTTATGTAAGATAAACCATTGCGTTTACAATTAAGTTCATTAAATGCAATTTCAAGGAGTTACTTAGGGCTGCCGGCCATCATGCACTAGCACTAGCATGCACTAGCACTAGCATGCACTAGCACTAGCATGCACTAGCACTAGCATGCACTAGCACTAGCACCAGCACTAACTACAGTCTCTCCAATCTCTTAAAAATTAATGTATTCAACTTACAGTTTTCATCGCTTGAAACACTCCTTTACAGTAATTCAAGGGGCACTTCATGGGATACAAAATCGAATTTGTTAAAAATTTAATTTAAAAGCTTTTAAGAGATTAGTGGGGGATGACCGCGCTAGTTGTAAATCAGGGCAAAGCATTTATGACAATCGGCATCTCAAATAATTTTTACAGGCATTCTAGACTAGATGGGAAACGTTTTCCTCCTAGAATATGGCCACAACGTTCTGATTTTACATTGAAGAGCAACAAGAATGATATTTTTGGTGAAGCAAGGAAAACATATCGACTTCCATCAAATGCCTTCACTAGCTGTACAGGCAATTGCAAAAGTTACAAAATGACCTCCATGAAATAACCATTGCCTGAAATAATAATCCTGAATGATATAAATGTAACAGTGCCTATTAAGAACCTTATATGTAAATAAATTAAATATCTTTAATTCTTAAAATCTGATAATTTTAAAACCAAATTAAGCGCAAGAGAAACATTGTTCCCAAGTGTTGAAGCGCTGTACAACATTCTCATAGGAGATAGAAAACTGCCAGATTTAGATAAAGTAATTGCAAGGTGGACGTTTACCTTTCAAACGTTTGCACGTTGTCTAAAAACAACTTCAAAAGCTGATTTGATCTTTGGCACTAGTTTAAAAGACCTTCAAATACGTAAGTGAGCACTTGCATGCAAAATGTTTTTACTGCAAGCACTTGTTTAATAGTGAGAAGGTAAGATGGGATGAGGGTGCCTAATTGTTTTTGGCCACCAGTGAACTGAATACTGACTGGGTTGAATACCTTTATCATGTAAAAAGGAGGTAGGCTATACCAAGTGAGCTATGGTGAAAGAAGATAATGAAAACGTCTTAAATTGTTGTTGGAGAAGATCCTGTCGTCGTTTAAATTTAAGACAATTTTCTCGTTTAGTTTAGTAAAGTTTAAAAGGTACTTCAAAGGGAAGACGTGTATAAGTTTGATATATTGTTAATGATCGCATGGTTTTTGTACATATGAATGCAAAAAATGTTGCACTTTAGGGGATACATGACATGTATGTAATTAAAAAAGTTGATATTTAGAATGAACCAATTTAAGAATTAGATGGAATGAATTGAACAGAAAATGCCATCTTCTGTCCTTTGAAGATAGCATTTGAAATAATGTATACATTTGTTAAAGTAATGTTTATACCACAGGGTCTAAACAACAGGTTGCAAAGGTTGTGAGTTTGTTAACATTTCGGCAGCAAAATGCCAGTAAACGCTCAGTTAAGGCAAACATCTTTACTTGTTGATACTGACTTACTCTGTGTGATGAAGATCGTCATTATTTAATAATTCAAATGCAATATTTTACTACCAAAAAGCTATTTATAGTGCATGGATACACTTTCACCCGTAAAAACTCGAACCACCTCAATGTAAGCAAAGACTTACTCATTGCTGTGTATGTATTTAATTGATGCCTTAGTCAATTGAAGTTCTTTGCCCATGCCAACCAATTTGTTTAAGCAATTGCTTTGTTTCGAAATACCAAGTTAGTTAAGGAAGCAGTGAAAAAACTGATACCTAAGGCTTTGCATGCCTCGGTTGCTACGTGTTTCCTTGTCAATGAATGCAACCTAAGTATTACTACAATTGTCTCTCTCAATTTAAGACGTACCAACCCCGACTCCAAATAAGTTTCAAAAACCGTATGAATGTGTCAATAATTTATGGTCATTATTCATTTGTACTTCAAATTTAGCGTGCAGTGTTTCCTGTCGAATATTTTCTCATTTTGTCATTTTAAAACAAGTCTTTGAATACAACAACCCCAAACAAAATCCTTATTTATAGCATGGTCAACAATACTAAACAATGTACAAAGTGTGCCATGATTCAGAAAACATTACATTTGATGTTATCTGCACATCACTCTGTATATAACTCTAAAAGTGATCTGCACATAACATTAAATAATATACCATCCCTTTAAGACGTGAGAGAGATAGCATGATTCCACAGTAAAAGAAGAATGCACAATCGAGGCCCGGATACACCATGAAACAAGCGATGCATGCACTTCAGTCAGATTAACTAGAAGAAACTAAAAAGCTGAATTACAGAGGCTACGTCATCCCTCTCCATATTTGAAATTTTACACTCATTGTAGTCAGCCGATTTCTTCCTAAAAATTCGCTGAGTATTTGTAAACAAATTTGACATCAATATCACAGCGAAAGGACTATTGTTACCTTTGGAACCTCTGTGATGTACACTAACGAATCAGCACCTTACTCGGATCTCTCCATGGAAACTTTCTTCTATTTTACATTGTTGAGCTTGTGTCGTTCTCGGCATTCCTATGTTCGAGCACACAGTACGCTAAGGTTCTTTCTATTGTTCTAAGTTACTATTGCGCATATCTTCTCCACCACTATCTTCAGGATATGATTCGGAAGGAGTATTTAACAAAGAGATTTTCGATGATAGCATTTTGCTCCATTAGCATTCAAAACAAGAAAGCAAATATCGCCTAGAGCAGGTCTTACGTCTGGAAGAATAGGCCTATGACTTCTTCAATTTTCTTTCGAATGCCTAGAAGATGTCTAGTTACTTTGTTAATAACAACGGGGCACTTTGCTAGCCACGAGCGTCAAAACTGGATCTCCTTGCTGCCTCTAAAATAAGAGAGATGTCCTCAATTCTCAAGGAGACGTTAAATTTTCATAATTGATTACATTAGTTACTAAATGATGGACCACGTTCATTTTAGGATACTTTTCTAGTTATCTCAAATTCTTTGCATTTCTAAATTCAAGGTAACACGTCACTTTTCAATGTAAAGCATGCTCATTTAAAGATTTTAATGACGATAAAGGCGGTTACAACGAGATTGCTGTTAGAATTCTTAGATATATCGGAGAAAATTGGACAAGTGTTGCTTAGTCCTGTATAAATGTTAAAAGAATTAAAGCGGATAGTGACGCCGGATTTGATGTTTCTTCTAAACCAAAAACGCTTTGCGCTTGTGAGAAATTGTTTTAAATCGCTTCAGCTATGTTACATCTGATTTATTCCTTACGTATAAGAATTCTACAGTATGGTTTGTCCATATTCAGTAGATGTCTCATTATAGATGTGAAATTTTATCACCGACCATGATGGAAATAAGCAATATAGACAGAACGACATCCTTGTTTCATCTTTGTCTGCATTTCTGCATGAAAGTCGCTGTTATTCAGTGACTTGGACCATAACTGGATATTCGAAATTTGGGGTCATCATTTGTTTGTATCAGGATCTATTGGGATTCTCCAAGCAGGGCTTCAACGAAACTGACCGGATGACGTTAAGTTACGTAGCTGAACATTTGTCAGTAGGGCAGGGAGAGGAAAATGACGCGAGAGTTTTCCTACCTGGGAGTAGATAGCTAAAAGCCCTTTTCTGGGTTTCAGCAGGAAGGTTAAGAATGATAGGAGACGTCAGCAAGGAGTATTGTTTTTCTATACCCTCCTACATTTACGTTCCCGTGATCTTTTAATTTCTCCTACTAACAGAAAACGTTAAAGCATTATTTTTCTAAGAATATTACTTAAATATACCACTTTCATCAAGCAGAGAGAAACATTTGCATGTCCAAATCTTAGAGCTTCTTAGACAATGTGTAAATTAATGCAGTGCATGTTATTTACCCTTCATTTCCATAGGCGTTTCTTTTCCCTTCCCCTTTATAGAGGAACCACTGCTGATTTAATAAGGACTCTTACCACTATAGATTTGTATGATAAAATACGTAATTGCAAGCCTCTTACATCTGTTTCTGCTCTCAGTTGTTGTCGAAGAGAACTTTTAATGCAGAACAGGAGGATTGTTTCAAAAATCAAGTGTGATGTCACTCGTACACGCATATTAGAGTCATGACCTATCAATTTCCCCATAATACAGGCGCTTCCTAAAGTAAAAGCTATTTCCAGAAAAAATGTATGAGAGGAACGTTGAAACTGTTAGATTTCCTTGGAATTTCTATTCATGGATGCGTGTAAGACAATTTGATAGAGTGGTTTACCTTTAGAAGATTTATTCTTTGAAGATTTATTTACCAATTATATTCTTTGTAAATAGCCTTTCGATCCTCTGTTTTTGTGTATAATTATGACGTTATGGTTCTGACGACAGTTATCGAAAAAAGCTTTTTAGAAGATTTCTATGATGCTTTAGCCGGTATATTTTCCCTGGTCCACCCCTTCTATTAACATGGCAATATATTCAATGTGCTTTGCATTACATCTGTTTAGTTTCAGATGAAAATCTATCGTTTTAAACCTTATCAATCATGTGACAGACAGGTACGGTTCGGTTCCGAAACAAGAGGATCCCGATGTGAGTTTTACTTCGTTCTTCGCACGCCTCCATGTTACAACAAAATAAGAATCAACTAACTATGTACAACGGATATGAAGATTATGAAGATAATACAAAGAAACTACAGGGATTTACCTCCCTGGAATATAAAAACAAAGTGATGTGCTTGGCACCTCTTTTGGTGCAGTTGGGCCTGTTTTACGTAGGTCAAAAAGCGACAAAGTGATCTGCAAAAATACTATTTGTTTCAGTTCTTTGTCACCTTAAAAGTTCGCCATGAAGTATCCCAGAAGTGAACCTACATTGTAAAACCACTCTCATTTTTTTTATGCCTGTAAACGTTTAACTCAATAGCTCTTTTCTAAATTCAGAATGCAATTATTGCACATCTAATGTTAATGATCTTTCGCCCTCCAATTTGAAAACCATTTTCCTTGTCCAACTCTCTCAACTGTAGTTGCTGAACAGGTCTGGTGACATTACGCACCCTTGTCTCACTCCTCTACCTGTCTATGCGTACTCGCTGCACGCACCATCTACTCTGACGCATGCGGATTGACTCCAGTGGAGGCTCTGTAACAAACGAAGGTCTTTCTTGAAGAGGCCCATCTTTCCAAGTTCTTCAAACAGTTCTTCATGCTTGACTTTGTCGAAATCTTTTGTATAGTCGATGAAGCACATATGCAGATCCTCCTGCATCTCCACTACACGCTACATCATGTTTCTCATTGCAAAATTCTTTGAATTTAACATTTGAAATTACACTCGAGATATAGAAAATATGTCGCATACGAACTTTTTTATGGAGAAAAGGTATTAGCTTAAAATATAATGAGCAATGTGCTTTGGCAGACACCTGGCACTTTTCGAATAAAAAGATTTACCTTTTCAGCTACTCGGTGTTCTTTTAAGGAGAAGCCGACGTAGAATTTTTGAGTTTTGTTCGTACAACACAAGATTACAATGTCTCGGTCTGATAGTACCTCAGAGCGTGAGGAACAGAGCAATATTTTGGTGTATTCCAAGTCAAATGATTTTAACTCATTTCGCAAAGAATATGTACGTTACTCTCTATTTAGATTAAGTCTACAAGCTTAAAGAGTACAACAGAATAACTCCTCCCCAACAGAAAATGCTTTACCTGTCATGTTTTAGAAAAAAGAGTGTAATGTAGTTTTCCATGCAGTGCTTGAGCCTTCTTTCCCTTCTACTCTTGTCGCATCAGAAGAAAAGAAACGGTCTCGTTAAAAAGTGGAAATAAACTGGAAAGTATTAGGAATAGACGTGTTGCAGACAACCATCATCGCGCGTATCAGTAACATGATAATGGAGTCTTATCAGTCCCGGCTGAATCGTTTGGCATATATGTCTGAACATTGTTGATCTTTGATGGTAGATATTTGTCACGTCTTGAGTCGTAGTCTTTTTTTATTTGTCAAGACGTGACAAATATCTACCATCAATGGCAACAACTGAGTCGACAAGCGTCAGAACATTTAGCATTGTTGATCTATTCAGAGGAAAAAAACTTTCAACCAAACAGTCTAATAGGATACCTTTATAACAAACTACCATAGAACCCTGGATGTCATTCAGGAACGTTTAGTTAACAGCTTTCTCAAACTGAACAATGCGGGGGCTCAAAAAATAATAAAGAAATCATGCCCTGTCTTGAAACGTTCAAAACGTGTACAAATCCCACTCACGATTATTACCAATGTAAGGACGAATTCAGCCTTACATGCAACTAAATGCGACTTACAGAAAGCAAGAGCTTATATGCAATCAATGACACAATGTATGCAATGATATGACCTTGACATTTTAACCTATTAAACGACCAACCAAATTACCACTTATACAATGAACTGCACGATTTGAATCTACAGGGATTGAAAATGAACTTAATTAGATCATACAAAATACTACATACTAGATCACTACAATACTAGCTGTATAGCCGTCATAAACATTTTAGTAATGCACCAATAAATACGATATATATGATTCATAAAATGTACCTCTTGCATCCTCATGATCTTTACCAGAGCGACCAATAACCGTACGACTATTCTGATTTTCTTGCAAGATTTAAGCTATATATATACGGCTATACGGGAATGGAGGGTTCTGGAAGTCCTCATCCCACCCCACCCCTACATTTCTTTTCCGAGCAAACAAAGACCTCAGGGAGATTAACCCCACATGAAACTCTGTTTCAAAACGTTTCACCAGATTAATTACTAGTTATAGTTTCAGACCCTCTTTTAGCTTTGTTTTATCTTGAGATTCCGAATCTAGGTATTTTTTGTTTGTTTGTGCAATAACTTAGATGATATACACGGAATTTTATTGTTTAGATTTCTCTATAAATTGTAAAGTAGGGTACGCTTCATCTGTAAACCAGAAGAAGGTTATTAAACCGAAACCTTGTTCTACCAGCCTCT
>JAAAKL020004251.1:2777-21361 GCA_010016065.2 Carybdea cf. marsupialis auct. non (Linnaeus, 1758) | reverse complement strand
AAAAGCTTTTCAGTACTAAAATGTTTTCGCTATTTCGTGCAGTTTTATTGTTTTGTACCACCAACAAACTATTTGATGGACTTTATAAGAAACAAAAAACAAGGCTTTCCATGAAAACTACACGCCAGTTAGTTTGACCTGCATATGTTGTAAAGTGATGGAAGAAGGTGTGTTGGATCACATGGCCAAACATCTTGCTGCCAACAGTATTTTACTTCATAATCAGCGCAAAAAAAATTGGCAGCAGAAAGACAACTACTAGATGCAGTATATGATTGGGTTAAGTCAGTGAACGATGATAATATTTGTGACATGCTGAACCTAGATTTCTTAGGGCCAGCCCTCATCCTGCTGTATATAAATAATAAATCAGATAATCTTGATTCTAGTGGTAGGTTATTTTCTGTTGTCAATGGGCTGTGTAGGGAAATAAAAGAGGAGATTACACAGTATTGCATGAGGGTGAAAAGACAATTTCCCAGTAGGTGGAAACCTGGCAGATGAAATTCAATTCAATACACACTTGTCACCATCACCAACAAAATTTCAAAGTATATTTCAGCCAGATTTAAATATCATGGTAACATTGTTCCAAAGGAAAAGCCCTGTAAATACATAGGAGTAACAATAACCAGTAATTTCAGTCTGCTCATGTCAAAAATGTAAGAAACAAAGCATGTTCAACTATGGGGTTTCTCAGTAGAAACGTTTGTGAATTTAGTCAAGAGGTTAAGGAATCTGCCTGCAAGTCCCTGGTATGACTTTAAATAGAATATGCATCAGTGATATGGAACCTGTACACAAAGAAGGGCATTACATCACTGGATGTGTTCCATGGCAGCTGCCCAGTTTGTACTATCTGACTATAGGAGGACATCTAGTGTAACTAAAATGCTACAGGAATTGTCCTGGCAACCTTTAGAGTATAGATGAAAACTAAATCAAATGGTCCTCTTCTACAAAATCTACTATGGCTTAGTTAGTATCCCTTTTCTACCATGCCTGGTCAATTGTTAATATATACTTTGCAACAATATAAATTATAAATTTCTGTCGAATTCAAACAAGGATAGATGTTTTTAGATATTCATTTCATTAAGTCATTATCACATGGAACACTCTACCACAATCAGTAGTCACAGCTCTAGACTTCTCCTCCTTCAAGGAAAGAGCCACTGGAGCTATTGTTAAATACTCAATGCAACTCACAATTTTAACTGTAATTAAAACTCTGTTCCATTAAGTTCTGTTACTTCAAACTACAATCAAATACACTATTTAAGTTATTAGTTACTAATTATCTTCTGTTCACATCATAATTTTTTTGGATGGTGGAAGCTTTTTTTTGGGTCAACCCATCAAGCATTAAGCATCAAGAAAGAAACAGGGAATGTACAAGAGAAGTTAGAGTGGAATTTATTTTAGGGGGAGGTAGCTAAAGTTTTCAAATCTGAAGGTTTGATAGCTTCAGGGTTGTAAATTGTCACATGGGCAGGAAGACCTGCATATGAATATGAGATGAGACCTTTGGCATACAACGTTGAGAAGGGTAAATGGTTGCTGGATGTATGTAAGAACCAGCATCATATTATAGTTCATACATATTTATAGAAGAACATAGACAAGTATTTAACATACAAGAGTGATGATGTTGAGATTCAGATAGTTCTGATTGCCCTAATAATAAGGGGACTGAGTATGATAGACTGACTTAGAAAGCCACCCACCATCGCTCATCTCACCTCATGGAAATGAGAAGGAATAAATGTTTCAAGGATAAGTGGGTAAGATGAAAATTAAGATTGTGATCCTTTTCTATGCAATATTATTCAGCAGTAGTAAGAGCCAACTTGATATGCTTAAACAGGTCTTTCTAGAGTTCTGTGAAGTAATAGCAACCAAAGCAAATAAATACATCACCATAATCATCCTCTACATTTAAGTCACTTTTTAATGCGTGCATGGGTGCCCAATGACTGTGTTCCTTTCTGCCTCGTTCTGTGTGAGTTCACAGTCTAGGCCCATTTGCTGTAGGTCAGTCTCCAGAAGTTGACCCCATGTCATGCAGGGCCTACCTATTGCCAGGTGTCCATCAACTACCAATTCACTAATTTTTTTTACCAAGTTGGTGTCATCACATCTTTCTACATGTCCAAACCACCACAATCTATTTAGTTGAATAGACAACTTCTCAACTCCTCAGAGCATCTCAAATTTACACCACACATCGATCCAACTATTCTCATTTTATTTCACTCCAACCTCATTAAATCAACTTCTTTTAATGCCTTAGTCTCACTTCAAAACATAATGTAACTTCTAATGCATGTCTGGTGTATCCTACCTTTTGCAAAAAGAAAGAAGCCTCTAGTCATGAGAACAGGAAGCAGCTCCTAGAACTTCTTCCATGCTGATCTGATTCTAATGATATTAGCACTCTCTTCTGCACTGCCGTTTGAGCTGAGTATATAACCTAATTAACAGCACTTATAAACTACCTCGAATTGTGACACATCATGATACATTGACTGTACTACCTTGATAAGCCATTTATGTAGTTTAAGCATTGACTAAGGTACAACATCTTGAGGTACCCTTTCAAAGGCTTTCTGTAGGTGAACATGTAAAGCTTTTGCAATATATTTTTCCTGTTGTTACCTGGTAATCAATATGGTATCAGTTACACCAGAACCCTGCCAAAAGACAAACTACATATCATCTATATGCAACGTTTTTCATATCAGGCTATCTATTATTCTTGCTACCACTTTCTTAACTCATTCCAGCATCTTCAATCCATGGTAGTTACCATGCTCAGTAGCCTCACCTTTTCTCTAAAAACAATTTACTATAGAGCTGACTCAACAGTAGCCAAGTACTAACCCGTCACTGATGATTACATTGAAAAGGTCAGTAACAACATCACTGTAGGCACCTCCACCTACTACAATGATTGGTAATGCAATTTCTTTGCATAAAGCATAGGATCACCTATCAGAGGTTAAGAGCCACTGTCATCCCAGATGCATTTCTCACCAACAAAAGCCTGGTTTGTCTGATTCAAGTCTGTTTAGCTACCTTAAGTATTGCTTTACACTCATCATTATGTCTCAAACTATCAGCAAATTTTTATTCTTCAGCAAATTTCTTGGCAGCATATACCTTAGATTTTACATTACACTTGGCAGTAATATAAGGCACCTTGCTAGCACCTCTAGACTTCCATGCTTTTTCATGCCCTTTTTTGTCCTTTTGTAGCTTTGCCTACACCCTCATTCCACCACCATACTCTCTGAGAATACCCTTTGTACACCAGTGGAACCATTCAAATTGGCAGAATTTAATAGGTACATCTTCAAAGGAGACCTCCAGGCCAGCTTCACATTCTGGTCTGCCAATCTCCTGAATTTACACTTTGTAGTCTAGTATGATGATTTTTTATCATCCTGAGATTTCCACACTTTGAGTCATCATACAGCCATTCACATTGTTTGTTCTTAGTTACTGAGTTTACTGAAATATTTTTCACAAAATGTTGCCCTTTTTCTGCACGACAGGTTACTACATACCTTGAACAAGTCTCTGGTATTACAGAAGTCCTAGCTAGAGACCACATGAAAGTTGCATTTTTTGGACGGACAAGTAATGGAAAAAGTACTGTTATAAATGCAATGTTAAAGGACAGAATTCTGCCCTCTGGGCTTGGGCACACAACCAATTGCTTTGTAAGTGTTAATGGTCTAGATGGAGATGATGCTTACATTGTGACACCCAATTCAGGTGAAAAGAAAAATGTCGCAGTAAGTATTTCTATGAGTACAATTTGTGAAAGATATATTGTGAGTTTTTTTATCAAAGAGCATCAAATAAGTATTTTTTAAACATACTGTGAATAGATATTGATGTGAGTAGGGAGTGTGTAAAGACCTGCAGTATGTCTATCATATAATAATTGTTAGCCCAGAGGTAGCCAGCTGACCTTCTGGCAAGTAAACTGCTTTTTTACCACAACGGTTACAAATGCAATACCATTATTACCTAACTTGTGACATGGAATGAGACAAACTGCTGGATATTATATGTGTTTACTATAGCCAGTGCACCTCCTAAATGCAGAGTTTTACATTCAATCTTGTTCCTAAATGCTGTGATGAGCTAGTAGCTCTTAGATCCATCCACTGTTCATAGTTTCTAGTCTGCTATTGGCATGAGCACCCTAGTCTAGCCAGCAACAAGACTGTTACTAGAGGAACTAGACTTAAGCACAAGCCTATGGTGATGTTGGACCAGGTTTCTTTTAAGATTGTGGGTTTGCATCCAATCAATGAAAGGGTTTTTCCTGGTGTCTAATTGTCTGCTGATGATATGATGATTTTAATATTTAGATACTAATAAATGTTATTTTTATTTTGGTTACTATTCAAGTAATTAAAAAGATGATGATGCAAGACATTTTGGTAACCTTCTACTATGCCAGATAATAGAATGCATGTTGTCTTGTAGTGTAGTAAGATGCATAGGCGATCAAAGCTGCTTGGGAATTGCCTATGATAATAACAGAACTAAGGGCATGTACCAATACTATGTATACAGGGAGAGGGATCAGGGGGTTGTGCAGCAGAAACTGAAAGAATAGCTTGCAAAATGGGAGGATGGAGTAGTTCTGAAACTAGACCCATCTGTCAATGGACATATAACAACTTGTAGTAAACAACAAATGTGAAGCATGACAAGACAATTCCCCTACTAAGATAGTAATATAGAGAGTTAAGTTGGGGAAAACAATATGAAAATAGATTTGAATATCACTTTCATAATACCTACAAGTGATTGCTGTGACCATTCTTTGTGAAAATGTTATACAAGTCTAAATCTGTTATTTTTGGCAATTTTCACAAATTTTCACAGATTGTGCTATCATATAAACAAGTCTTCAAGTATTCATGTAACCATGAAACAGGTTGAATATCTTAATATAGTTATAATGCTGTAAGGTAAGGTATGAAAGTTTCAGTTTAATTTATGCAGTTTAATTCAAAAGTTTCAGTTTAATTTATGCATCACATATTTCAAAACGAGTCATACCTAGCTCAATGAAGAGTTGCCCTTGAAATTGAAAATATTTCATCTTTCATCTGTACCTAGTACTCATGGGTTGGTTTTGTCTTTGAAAGAAAAGACCTTATGGGTCAAAAGATCGCACCTTTTTAGACTCTTTTCAAGAATTGCAACAGTTAAGTGTAAGAATACCTTTTGCAAGAAAACACTGGCTACTGAATAGTGCAATAGTTAAGTCAGCAATCACGAAGGACAATCCCAAACTCACACTACTACCAACAACCTAATTTATTGTTTGTTTTGCTTTATGTTTCATCAGTTCCATTTCCATATGTAATTACAGAGGTAGTCACTTAAGCAATCATGGAATACACACTCTGTCAATAAACATTAAATTCTGGATTGTGTGCAACTGCTTTGCAATTATTTGGGAAACTAGTAAATATGTTGTGCTATTGCATTTTCTTTCTCCAGTCTCTTCAACAACTTGCCCATGCCCTTGGTGATGAAAAAATTGACTCAAGCAGTCTAATCACAGTCTATTGGCCAAACAAACAGTATGTATATTAACACTCTGTGATGTTGATGTATGGGTACATTTGAAAGATATACTGATATAAATATTCCCCGATCATAAACTGATGTGTTAGTGTTTCTTCTCGAGTTTCTTGTTCAAACATAACTCCTGTTTATGGTTACCTGTATCCACTTTTGCGTATTATGTGTTATAAACAGATTAACTTTACCTACAGTTTATAGGACACTTTATGTAATGTCATGCGGTAGTCTTACAAGTGAAAAATATGGCCATGCATGAAGGAGAATTCTATCAGAAACGTATCCACTCAGCAGTCATGATGCACTATTTATGACTTCATTGTCAAACCATACTTATTTTTTGTAGCAGAGCAATCAGGGGCCATACTTTCCTGTAAGGCAGAAATTACATCGATGCCTGCCTCCACTAGACAGTTTTAGACAGAGACTCCACCTTACCATGTTCTTAATATTATGCTCCTGTAAGTCCCAGTTCAGTCTCCAGCTTGTTTTTTTATTGTCACCTGAGTGCATATGATTTCTGAAGTATTCCTTAAAGTCAATACTACATGAATGATTGTACAACTTTGTCTTAATTTGCACTGCGTCTATTACATATGCATTGTATATACATGCACTTCAACAATGAAATAAATTTTACTTGAAGGAAAAGCTAAATTTGAATTCAAATTGAAAGTGAAACAAAATGTAGCCAAACACACTTGTTGACCAGTGATGACCCCAGAGCTAACCTCATTAGCCCTGTATCATAACTCCACAACTAGACTCCCTAGCAATACCTAGAACCTTTCATGTACAATGGAGGCAACAAAGGTATGTTGTTTGAGAAATTCTTTTTGGCTTTTTCTCAACATAGGTTATGTTAAAGAATGTATCAGTTTTGTCATACACGTAATAAAGCTAGAAGAAAACAGGACAGGAGATGAGAATAATGTAACTGAAAACTTTGAGAAAGAGGGAAGCACTATATAATCTTTGCACTAGTCACAATTAATCTCTGATGAGAATGGTTATAGAAGCTGCTGGGAAAATGCTTATCTTTCAATACAGGGCATAATTTACAATTTTCTGTTCCTACATGCATGACAATCTTTGTATATTACAGAGGAAATGACTGCTCTTAAGTATCTTATTGAATACAAATGGTTCCTTTCAGCACCTGCCTGTATGCAAAAACACAATATTTGAATTTTTAAGGGTTCTCTATGCTAATCAAATCCCTTAATTAAAGGCCATGATTATCCTTTATATATTCAAACTCTGATATTTAGTATGACTATGCCAGAGATATACTTCAGTAAATTTTCTGTGCCTCACATAATATACCATTTCATTTTAGATGTACACTTTTACGGGATGATGTTGTATTTGTTGACAGGTTAGTTGTTTCTTCAATTATAAACTGTTTTTGTTGATAAGTTACCCTTGATTGCGACTAACACCAGACCACAAAAATGTACCTCCATCCTTGTAAGACATACCTCCAAAAACCAAACATTGATTTACAAATGCTTACTATACTTGATTATTACATGGGTACTCCTATCCATAATAAGTACCACATGTTGTTATAATGACTATTACAATTTTACCCCACATGCCGTCACTAATATTTTTCATGAACGAGTCTCCAATTTGCCAAGCTGCCATGGCCTAGTGGATAAGCTAGGTGTTAAAACTGCATCATTATCTCCAGTATCTTTGCCTTCAATGGTTGCAGTATCATATTCATCTTCATGCTAGTACATGAAAATCAGAAATCAATGACTTGTTAAGCACATTTAACAGTATAGGCACCATTGCTTGTAAGCTGCCCTCAGCAGTAAAAGTAGCACCAAATATGTTGAAATAATGCTAAGCTGCTTTGTATTATATAAGGAATTTGATATTGATTGTAGTAGACAGTGGAGGGCCATTTTGAGGTACACAAAAGTGCCTGAGTGGTAGTATAGGATGCAGCAACACACAATTTGCTTACAAACAGTGAAAGCCAGTTAAGCATCTTGCTCATTTGTGAAAAATATATCATAATATATAACCATCTGAGGATTAAGAGAGTGTGTAGTCCTTGGTCAAATTGAATAGATTGCTAACTGCTTACATCACAGGTACAAAAAGTAGGGGGTCTGTGACGATGTACATCCCTCATCCAGGGGCTTGATTCCCCTTTTAATTTATTTTATCTTGCTTTTTGAGGTTTCATTCATAAGAGTTGGATGGATGATCTCCTGATGAAAAGATTTTACTTGCACTATTTTAACTTATGTTTACACAAAAAGTATAAAGCATGGAAGAGCAGGGCTTTGTTTCCCCTAAAAGCGACCACTGTATATACTATATGTGTCAGAAAGGGATTGAAAATGATACTGGCTTTAAGTAGACTGCACAATAAAGGCAGGTAGATAATGAGAACACAGCAACATAGGGTTCTTGGTATTGGTCAATCACTGGTAGCATATTTATCATGGTCTACTAAACAGCTGCTATTTGTATTACTAATAGGTTGCTTGCCAGGTACAATTTTTTAGAAACAAAAGAATGTTCTCTATTGTTGTCATACACCTTTGATAGATGTACGTGCCAACTGTAGCACATGTGTGTAGGATTGCAAACGTATGGCTTAAACTTATCAACTGTTAGGCGCCCATGCTTCTTATTTGAATTCTAAGGTTAAGTGATATAAGGCCTTGATACATTGGCTCAATAGTAATTCTCTCATAAGGTACAAACTGTCTTGTTGGTTTCTCCACTCAGTTCAATGATTTGTTTTAACTATGTATAGTTCAATGATTCACTCTTGTGGTCACTTAAAGGGACAGCTGTCTGTAAATGTCAATAGAACATGTAGACATGCAGGGGGAAAGATGTTGGGTATTTTTTAGTTTATAGTGTTAGCTCTTAAGATAGTTGCTAAAAGTATGTTTTCATGAGCACCTTTTAGACCTTGTTCCATCATATAAAATGATCAAGAATAAGTGCAAAACAGTTTTGCAGAAGACGTATTAGTTGTTATTTCTTAAAATCTGAGTTTGATCCAAGCTAATTGATAAAATAATAAAATACTGCACTTAAGAAAAGTAGAATTTGTTTAAATAATTTTCATAATGTTCTCTGTATCAAAATGTAATAACTTGGAAATGATAAAAAGAATATCATGTAAGTTAAAATTATTGTTTCAATATTTTTTTGAAAAATGAAGAGTGATATTTGATGCCATTGTCTATATATCCATATCGTATTTCTCATGACGAGTAATCAACAAAGGTAGTGCAATTTTCTTGTACTCTTTAGCCCAGGAATTGATGTTACACCAGATTTGGATAGCTGGATAGACAAACATTGCCTTGATGCTGATGTCTTTGTGTTGGTTGTGAACTCGGAGTCAACACTAAATCAGACAGTATGTATCATTATCACTAAATTTTCATACATAGTGCATATAATAAGGTGGAGGACGTAAGACTTTCACTATGATTTATTCTTGGTAATAATATTTTTGTTGTGGGAAGTGAAAGTACTCAAGATAACCTACGGTGTGTTTTCCTGTTTGAAATGTTCTATCTTATTTTTCTTAATTTTTGCTAGAGTATGACTTTGATTGTACTTTTACGAACTGATAACGATTTATACTCAAACGTTTCCACCTCTTTTTCAGAAAAAGGCATTTAGCATATGCACCTATTGAAATTTAGCTTTCCCGTTGACAAAATCATCCTTGACGTACCGAGGATGCCCTCTCAATTTTTCAGGGGGTTAAGATGCAGATAACATAAGCATAAAGCTTTAGGGCTTTAAATTTTGGATCCATAACGTTTACAACGGTAATACCGCGACACTGAATTTTATCCGTTGTTTGCAAGGCTGGGAAGCACTTTCCATCTGTGGTGGTATTTTGAGAGCTTTATGGGATAATTCTGGCTTGAACACATCAGAAATCCTGTTGAAGCTATGTTTATTTAGTTATCACTACTTGCAAGAGAAGCTAGTATCTACTTTGCAGGATGCTCTTGTTTGCAGCATCAGATTAATAAACAATTCAGCATTCTAGGAAACGTAAAGCTCTATCTTACGTCTTCCTTTTGGCATTTTCCACTCTTTGTCCCGTTTTTGAGTTGTACTTCATATGGATTGTTTTACAGCTTTTAGATCTATGTGTAATTTACTTAAGCTTTATCGTAACATTTTCTTTGTAGGAAAAAGGATTTTTTTATAAAGTAAATTCAAGACTTTCTCGACCAAACATCTTCATTCTGAACAACAGATGGGATGCATCAGCTGATGATGATCCAGAAATGATTGCCAAGGTAAACTGTGGAGGGTAGTTTGCAGTCATGGACTCCTAACTAATAGCATCTACTATTAGAAGTTCACGTTTGCGGTAAATGCTGTGTCTAGTGCAAAGCGTGGTTGAGAGTTTAGAGTTCGTGTAACGGAGTGATCATATGATTTTTCATGTATTTACAACATCAGTTCATTTTATTTCACAGTGAAATTTCATTCGTTCTCAGTATGTAGTATCGAATATATTTAAAGATTGACCTTGTTGCAGGGTTTGTACACTCCGTCTTTCTTTTAGCGCATGGAAGAAGCCCAAATACGACGGTCTGGTAATGCAGGGTTCTCACTCTATGGGCGGTAACGTGCAGGAACGCCCAATTCTATAATCGTCCGTCTGGTGTTTTAGAAGAAGGAAATTAATTTATGTAGAAATACAGTTGTTTGAGAAAGCGTCCCGCTCATTCCTGTAACGCATGTCTTGTGTATATATTTCTGTGCACGTTAAGTTGGTTTAAAAGGGTTGCTGTGTAATATTTTGTTATGGAATTTAAAGGATATTATCTACTGCTATTTTCTGACATTGATAACAGGTAAAACAGCAACACTTAGAGAGAACGACTGACTTCTTATCAGAAGAATTAAAGTGTATCAGCAAGAAGGAAGCGATTGACAGAGTGTTCTTTGTGTCTGCTTTAGAGGTATTCCATTCAATTAATTCCAAAATTATTTTGATATTTTAAAGTACATTGTGAGATTCGCACTTTAAGGTGAACAGGGGAGAAATAATTTGAATCATTTTGAACACGAGGATGATATGCTTTTCCTGATACGGGAAATGTAAGAGAGAATTAACGGTTGCGCCCAGGAATAAAAAACACGACTTCAGAAGATTAGATTTCACTCCGTGGCGCTTAGCCATGAAGTATCTCTCGATATACGTCGTAATGACTTTATAATTGCTAGAAGACCAACAATGCTGGACCATGGAGGCGCTTAGTCCTTGCCCCTCTCCTGTCTGTGGTGAAGTGATTTTATACTTTAGAACTTGGACTCATAACCCTTCCTTCAATTTATTGACGGTTTATGTGCTAGTGCCAAGGCCTCTCGTAGATGACGTTGTTACTCATATTTTAAATCCCAGTCCTCCTAAGAATAGCACTGTATTGTTGCGAAGGTTAAAATAGTTTCGTTTGAGGTGCAGCAAGATAGTTTTATCATAATTGTTGTAGGAAGTTAGGGTATGCTTAAATACCAAATGAAGCATTATACAGAATTCTAATCAAGAACTATACCCCTGACATGTTTTCTCACGCTCGTATAATGAAAGGGTTGGCCCCTTGCTTTTGCCCCTTTAATTACATAGCAGGACTGGACAGTCACTACCATTTCTAGAGTTTTCAACATTTTTCCTTTATTAATGATCTAACTTTGTGCCGTGCTGCTCCATTCTCCGAGTCAGTGCCTCACCGGTTTCACTATATTCTTGTGTCCTTTGTGAAGATTATCATCACCTCTTCATATTTTTACAACTGGTGTAATTTTTCTGAGACTTAAAAGTAATCCAATTATAAGGATTGTTGAAAGTGTTTAAACAATCTCTTTTGTGTGTTGGAATAAATCCAATTTAAGTGAATATTAATCAATTTATTATACCAAGGGTCATATGACCTTGATCATTTTAGTCATTGGGGGATATTTTAGGAAATGGGATTGGCTGTGGGTGTTACCACCTAACCTTTGTTACCCGCTGTTGCAAATGAAATAAATAAGTGGAATATGTAATGGAATTGAAACTTCAACAAATGTAACATGATTGTTTGTTTTCAGACTTTGCGGCACAGAATGATGATGAGACGGCAAGGCAATAAAACACCATCTGTTGAAAGTTTGGCAGATAGTGAAGGTAATTTCTGTATTTTTTGTTGTCGTTTTTTGTTGTTACTTAGGGTAAGATTTGTTGCAGTTGCCACACAGCAGCATTGCAAGGATTTTTACCTCTTCAAAAGGAGCCTCTAGACCACACTTAACCTTAACGCAGAAAACCCCAATTTTCTCAATGCCCCCTTGCCCATATAAAGGTCCATTAGCCACTTATATAACAATTAGAACAATTAGTATTAAGTTAATGTCGCAGCTTATTTGGTATTTTGTTGCTTATTGCACTTGTATGGAACTAGAGAATGCATTACTATCTCTAGGCATGACAATCACACAGCAATTAATTCTGGGACAGATATCGCCGATTCATAAACCGTATTTGGATAGCATCAGGCACTTTAGCCCACAATATTATCTTTGAACAGTGTTGTCTCAATCTTAACATCACTTTTGACAATAATGTGTCACAATTTTAAACTCATAGTGGATCATAGTCCACTACTAGTAACCCAACTGATAGAGTGTTGACAAATCTCTTCAGTATCATTACCATAAGAACAGGGGCAGACCCCCACCCATTTTGTTTAGAAAAGCCGCGAAGATGAAGGTGAAGGAAGGGACGGCCCTTGTTCATGTTTTACAATCTACTTCTCGTCTGCACTTCTATTACATATTAGCGACGTAGTGATAAACTGTTAGTTTACCAACGAAGCATTGAAAATAGTTAAAGCCACGCCCATATTGTGGGAACTATCTACCAATGCCCTCAAGTTTTCTATTTCAAAGCAATGATAAAAACGCAATTGTACAAAAGTGGAAATGACATAGCTCTGTCGGCTATATGCATTTTCCGACCCTGTAAGATTCGCTTCCATAAAGCAAACAAAAATGAATTCAGATTGCCGGTGTTGCCGATACAAATTGCAGTAATGGTCAAAAATATCGTATCACTTTTTGTGCATACCAAAGAGAATCATTGGTCCTGAATCTCACGTTTATTTATCTTTTTCGCATTTATTAAGATTTTAGTCAAAGAATACCATTGAATCAATCATTTTTTGCTAGTTTTTACGGCTTTACTCCGCTACGACAGCAATATTTTGGAGCAATTGTGGCTTAAGAATGTGCAGTATAAGCAGTGTAAAGATGCAAGTATTTTGTTGTGGCATAGTTTATGATACACTGTATAACACGAACAGGCTCGTTAATATTTTTGTAAAATGTCTGAAACTTTATGGTAAGCAAGAAAAATAATGCAGATGGACGATATTATGTAGAAGTTTACGTAGATGTTTGACTTTGATATGCCCTGTATATGTCTCTACACAGATTTTATGTAGATGTCTTGCGTAGATGGACCATATTGGGTAAATGTTTAGATGTTTCATGTTGATGTATTCGGTTGTGACTTGAAGAGTTATTCTTAGCTATATCTGCCGAAATGTTTTAAAACTTTTGTTTGTGTGAAGGGTCAATTTCCGGTCAAACAGTCCGCCTGCTGGAGTTCGAAAATTTTGAAATGAAATTCCAGGTAAGTGGTATTTTTAAAATACTTTTCGAGTATACATTTTATGAAGTATAGGTCAATACTGGTGCACGAGAATAGAATAAATATACTTACATTTATCTTCATAGTTATCTTGAGGTCCTGTTCCTCGGTGCATGCTCCTTTGTTGTAGTCCCAAAACGTGTGCGGTTTAAACCGGAAATCTTGGTTTAGAATTTGAATTTTCGGTAGCAGACGTTAGTATGTACATCTAAGCAGCCAAATTAGAAAATTTTACAGAGTCGAATACAGTTACCACTAATTGTTTAGGGCTAAATACTGTTATCATCGGGAATACGTCTGTACTTTGTACGGGCAAGAATGCGGCTGTGTTGTATTTGCTGGGTAATGTGATGAAGGGATTTTTACTGATGGATTTTTGTAATCAGCTTGATTACCTTTCATTAACGATCGGACGTACGGGAAAAACTTAAATCTTTTTTAGAATTTGATACATTAATAAGATACAATGGTGTGTCCTCGTCCTTTCACAATTAGTTGTGTATTGATCCATTAGGAATGTATCTCGAAGACGGCCATTACGACTAAGTTTGAAAGTCACGCATCAAGAGGAATAAATATTGTGGCAAGGTTAAGAGAAATTATGGAACAAATTGTTGGTAGAGCCTATTCTCAAAGGTAAGCATTGCTTTGTGATCAGTTCCTTTGAATGTTTCTTTGCAAGTTTGCAAGTTCACGTGATAGGAAAATAATCGCTCTGTAAGGGTTTAGAAGTTTTGTCGAAAATCTGCGATTGGCATTTTTATTCTCTAAAGACTGTCATAAGACATTTGATGTTCCTTAATGATGAAGAGACTAGTTTATTGACTCAGTGACGGACGAACAAGGCAGCACTCACTCGCCCACTCACGCACGCACGCACGCACTCGCTCACTCACTCACTCACTCACTCACTCCGATACTCACCCCGATATAGTTGCCTCCTATTAGATCCCCCCTCACATCGCTGTAGAATGGAACTACAAGCCTAGTATTCGGATTTAAACTCCTAAACTATGATTTGCGGCGAAGGAGATACGTATATAAAATATTTGCCAAGTTTCTTAGAGTTGATTGCAGTTTGATATATTATTTGGAAGCTCCATAATTCTCTTACGTGATAATAACTGGTTGAAAGATGTGACTGTGAATATCCGTTTGATATATCTTGCCATGCCAATCCCGAAATTACGGTGACTTCATATGACGGTGGTGGGTTACTTCATATTAACGCTCGTTTTTTGTTTCCCCATCGAAGAAAACATGCATTAAACAGAAGTTAGACAATAGAAAACGTGATTTTGTAGCCCGCCGTTTTTTGTCATCAGCTTTAAGTATTTTAAAAGTTTTGAAGATCTTTATTTTTCGCCTAGTTGAAAACAGATTCTCTTTATGAGAAAAAAAGTAAATGCGTCCTTTTGCGTCCTGTTCTTCAGTGCTATTTTTCTTTCTTTTGCAGGCAATGGTGTGAAGCACAGAGGCAAGAACTCGAGGAGCAATTAATGTATATGACGAGCCGATATGAACTTATTTTCAGTGAAATTAAGTCAAAAATAATAAGCTTTAGCGAAGAAGTGGAGCAGCAGGTAGAAACTGGATCTTATTGATTTTCCACCAAACTGATACAGTACGTTTTTGATGACATGTATCACCTGGACTGGCATTTTCAGACAGCCATGCAAAGTAGCTGCACCTATATAAGGGACTCGACCATTTCTTAAATAAGACAGGTTTAGCTACAGCAGACGTAACAGCCCTGTACCCTATCATACCACATGGGCAGGGTCTCCAACCAGTAGAAGCTAGGCTGTATCAGACTGGTAATATTACCAAAGATGTGGAAACGCTGCTTAATATGTTACAGTTTCTTCTCGCCAACAATTCCTTTGAATTTGGAGACAAACCATACCATCAGGTATTGGGTACTGCAATAAGCACTAAGTTTGCCCCCTCATATATTTATGGGCCAGATAGAGGAAAATGCTTTGGGTTCTTTCCACGTCAAGTCCCATTGATGACGTTTCTTTCATCTGGACAGAGGGGAGAGAAAACACCCAAGAAAATCTTGAACGTCCATGACAACATTAAATTCGCGTATGAAATGTCCAGAACCAGTGTCAGCTTTCTTGAGAAAGTATTTCCTTGAAGGGTTCTGAGGTTGAGACGGACCTTTGTTACAAACCGACTGACAAGCATCAGTATCTTTACTCGCAATCCTACCACCCGGCACGTAGGGTTAGGAGCATATGCTCTTCGCATGAACTAACTGAGCTTCACTTGTGTAACCTCAGCAAATGATTCAAGGACCGGGGATATAGAAAAAATGTTGTCCAAGTTCAAATAGAAACGTGAAGAATCATACCTAAGCCCCAACTGGTAACGTTAAGGTTGAGGCTTGAGGAAAGCAATGATAAGACCCACCTTATCATTACGTACTACCCTGCACTCTATTAAGTTGGAAATTTAATCAATTCTAACTTTCGACTAATCGCAGCAGATCCCTCACTCTCTCAAGCATTTCCAACGGTCCCCTACCGTACCCGTAAGACTTTACAATCGCAACTGGCGAGAGGAAAATGTTACCGCTTATCGATGATGGGTGGGGCTGTATGAAAAATAGTAGTAAAACATGGAAGGCTTGTCTTAGTATCAACGAAACGAAACAATTTAAATATAACGGGTATTTCGGATTAATTCCAGATTAGATGGCAACTCTTCTAACACAATTTACTACATACATTGTAAAGTATGGGACAAGAATTACGTCGGGGAGACTACAACTCAATGACTTTACTTGTGGAATAACTACAAGCGTAAGGCTTTGAGAGATGACGCCTGTTTAGAAGAGAGGTCATGTGCATATATTCATGTAAAATTTGGGCGCTATTCTATGAATATCTGATCTACTACACGGACGAACCAGCAGGGAGACAGCATGACTACATTTGAGGAAAAACCGTTATATATCAGCTTCCTTGTTTGATGATTTTACCTTGATAGGCCTCTTTACCTTGATAGGCCTCTTATTGAGAGACTTGTAATTGCCCCACTAACTTTTTCATGGTGTGGTTTTTGTAAATTTGTTTTGGGTAGTAGTTTTCGAGGATTGGGTTCAGCGGTTTGGTGAAATTACTCACTATTTGTTCCACCTGCACGCAAAACATGATTGTTGTATTGTGTATCGTACTTTGCTGGTCCATCCTTTGCTTATGTAAAATGTGTTCTTTCTTTGTTTCCTTAGGTATCGATCGCTATGTCTGAAGAAATAAAAAGGCTAGGGCATTTAGTGGATGACTTTGATTATCCTTTCCATCCACATCACCAATTTTTAAGGAATTATAAAAAGGTAAGAAGCACGCTTGAATGACAGCATTTCTACCCTTCGACGTGTATTGAGTATACGCACTAATGCATGCACTGAATTCTTTGCTTCTTTTTTACTCTATCAGTTTACAAAATTCCATGCTACTTATTGTAGCCGTTGGCTTCTCCAATACTTGTGATCTTTCCTAATAATTTAATTATCACCCTTGGCTTTCTTGGTAACGTTTTTGCTTTAATGGCGCAGTTGGTAGAATACGTTGGTCAAGGGTTCGATTCCTAGTGGTTACATACTTTCAGTCTCTCTAGTATCTTTTCAAAGCTGAATTTATCAGACTTTGGTATCTACGTCTTCTTGATATATACATATATATAAAGAAAACAATTTTGTCACAAAGAGTGTGTGGCGTGACCCCCCGATACCCCTACGATAGTTTTCTTGGTCGTGCTTTATCGATATAGTATATTTTCTTCCTCGATAGGAACTCCATTCCTACATCGAAACTGGACTAGGTAAAAATTTGAAGGCAACGTGTTCAGCGCCTCTTCTGGATGCGATTGAAGCATACAAATCAGAAATGATAGGTATGATCTTTCATTTAGATGTTTGCGTAATTAATAAAGGTAGATTTTTCAATCCAATAATGGACTGGAGTAATAAAATAGAGAGTGTTATTGTCTTATTAACTTGACAAAATCCAATGTATGCTGCGTTATATATTGAATATTTGATTCGTATCTTTTTAAAATACGTTATTTTTCTAACCTACGACGTTTGCATCCCAGGCCTGCCCCGCTATATATGAAACAGCGCGACAAGGAGTATTATTAGCATTTTCGTGGAAGTTCCATTTTCGGTTTTTTGGGAACATGAAGAGTCTTTATCTCAACAGCATAACCTACATATTTCAATATCACATTATTGTAGCCCCAGAACTGTACTACTTGGTAACGTTACGGAAACCTGTTTTGTGAAGCAGACAGCAGTACGACTTTCCATAATTTTCAAGTGAGATCCATCGAATAGATCAGAATTCTGGATCTGTAGTATGCATTCTTTAATACTGAAAATGTTTGCATAAGATTGGGGCGTTTGTGTATTAGCGAACCACATGTTGTATACCTCAGCATGATTTACGGTGATCCATTTTTCTCTTTTTGCCCAGACGGCTTCCCTTGAGTAGTAATCATTTTACACAGTAGTGCATCGTGATGCTTTGTAGTGAGATGGCATCGATATCAATATCTTAAATCTATTTCCAGTTGGTTAACTCCTCCCTCCTGCCCCTTGTGGATTCTTTCTCCGATTGTGATAGTTATGGTAAATGACTAGACTTCAGTTCCGTAACATTTGAATTTTTTGAACAGATGGAGCTACTGATATGCAGTTCAAACAGTGGCAATTTTGAATATGTAGGAGTCTGGGTTTGGAAAATGTGACCGGTTTTCCTGTCTCTGGTTATAATATCTTGACTTCGCCCCGCATTGCGAAGACCCTTAGTAGGAATTTAAAGGTCATTACGAAGGCTGCAGATGTGTATTGTTGTGATACAACTTGAAAGGTCGGAAAACAATGGAACGCCACAGAGGCGACATAACCAACTTGTTTCTAAAGATACACAGACATGAAAGATAAAAACTCCATTGCAGTCTTGCAATACAGAACACTTGTGGTAGGCATTGCGAAGTTAAGTTATGGAAGTTTCGGCTTCTTCCATTTTGAAGAGTTTGGTGTGTGTGTCTGTGTGTGTGTTTCGGTGTGGGTATCTTTGTGTGTGAGGGAGTGTGTGTGCGTGTGATTTAGGTGGCACCCCTAATACTCTATGGATTCCCAAAGCTATTCCTAGTCCACTTTTATCTGGGGGGGGGGGGGGCAAGGAACCCCCTATTATGGGTTCAGTTCCGAGGGGAGGGGGGGGAAGGGAGAGGCGCCGCCTTTGGGGGG
>JAAAKL020004250.1:0-21361 GCA_010016065.2 Carybdea cf. marsupialis auct. non (Linnaeus, 1758) | reverse complement strand
ATGGTGATGATAACAATGGTGATGATAACAATGGTGATGACAACAATGGTGATGATAACAATGGTGATGATAACAATGGTGATGATTACAATGGTGATGATTAAAATGGTGATGATAACAATGGTGATGATTATAATGGTGATGATTACAATGGTGATGGTTACAATGGTGATGATAACAATGGTGATGATAAGGATGAAACTGATTATGATAATGATGATAAGGATGAAACTGATTATGATAGTGATGATAAGAATTAAGATGATTATAATGATGATGATGATGATGATGATGCTAGCAATCACAGAGAAAACGCCCAAGGCGATGTTAATGATAATGATGCTGTTGATATATGATGATGATGATGATGATGATGATGATGATGATGATGATGATGATGATGATGATGATGATAGGGATAATTATGACATATAAATATTAGTTAAACACATCTTGCACCTACAATATTGTAAACATTAGCATAAAAAGTGTAAAGTAGATATATTATGTTGCTAGCACTGAGGGGATAAAGCAAAATATATAGACAGTAACATACCCCAACTGATTCATTAAGATTGACTGATCCATCATGATCATCATCTAAATGTGCATGGATTTTTTTTATTGCTTGGAAGTTCAATTTTACATTATCTTCTTTCTTGCTTCCATTGTTTCCTAAACAGTAAAAAATGACAGTGATAACAATCAGACACTGCACATACTTTGAATATGACATCTAAATCTCCATTAAAATGTGAGAAAGATACAAGGTTACTGAAACACTTGGTCAATATCACATACAGATTTGTACCTAAAGTACCTAACAGGAATATTCATTGACCAAATGAATAGTGCTCTCCTGCAAACTATGCAACACAATCAACCATCATCATCAGCAGCAGCAGCATCGCCACCACCATCATCATCATAATGGTTCCTTTTCATTATCGTGCAGGTCTGGAAGCATCCTCTGTGATGGTGGCCTCCCTCCTCTAATACTAAGGTTCAAATGCTCTGTGCCAGTATATGGCAAAGTTAAACATGTTTTATTTCATTTCATTCAATAGCCACTTCAAGGTATTAAGTTACTTTGAAAGAAGTACAAAAAAAGTAAACTGAAAAACAGAGGTAATTAAAGACAAAAAATTAAAGACTTCCAGGAAGATGGTGATTGACATTAGATTTAAAAGTGTTGAGATCATAAGTAAGAGGAAAGCAGTCTGAAGACAAAGATTTCCAGATCTTGGCAGTCCTAGGGAAGAAACTGTTGGCATAAAAATTTCTTCTTGTTTTAGGAATACAAACTGAAAAGTCATGCAGAGATTCAGTGTACCAAGTGGGCCTTGCCCTGATGAGGGGAAGAGGAACCAACTCAGTCAACTCAAAAGAACACTAACCAAAGTAGTACTTGTAAAAAAGACCTAAAGATGCAACATCTCTATGATGAGACAGAGGTTGAAGTGTGCAGGCCAGTTCAGAGCCAACCTCATGAGAAATTCGTTTTTGGAGCCAGTAAAATATGTTGAGATATAAGTACGAGATATGGTCTTTCTCTTCCTCATTAAATCCCAGTTGTCCATTCAGTTGCTCTTTCAGTCTAATCATTGCTCACCCTGGCAACATGCCCTACACATTCTCCTCCCATACATCTTACTTCCTTAATAATGATCTCATTCCTGACAACATCTCTTCTGGCAAGCTTAGCATGGTTCCATGTTTCATTGAGCAACTAACAGTTCCCTTTCCTATTTTTGTGCAAATGCCAAGGTTTCTGACCCATTTGTCATTGTTGTTATTATGGCTGTCCATAACCTTTCTCTTAAAAAAGAAGGAGGAATTGGGGTTTTCATATCCGTCATGAAGTTTCTGTAGCTTCATGAAGTTTCTATGCTCTTGAAATCTCTTCCATCCTACTGTGATTCATGGGGCCATTCCATTTTCTAATTTTTTAAAAATCTTTTGAAGTACAGATATCCATTTACCTTTTCAACTATCCATCTACCACTACCCCATTTCTTGTATATTTACCTGCTGCCTCCTTGCACATATTTTTTTTTACATGCTTCTTTGCAATCAGTCACTTTATCCCTCCTTCTTCATTTCTTCTAGTGATTTTTAAAAGGGTTCTATACTCACAGTAAACAGACTACTGTCATCTGCAATACCAACAGTTATACAGTCTGTCTCCATCAATGTTGATATTTATACTCACAAAATCAAATTTTTACTTGATGAAAGCATAAATGTAGACAAGCCGTAACAAAAATACTTGCATGATATTTCTACTGATATGACATTACTAAATAGATAATGGCATTCATAAACAGCAGAATGACCATGGTATAGATTACATGAAGGAAGCTGTATTGGGAATATGGGCACCATTAACTTAAGTAGCAGCAGGCACCTCATTGAATGTTAATTTAGCAGTAAAATACTCAATTAAGATACTAGGAAACCAGTTTATCTTAATGCCCATCTTTTGATAAAATTGCTATTTTTCAAGGTGCTACTGATGCTATCTGTCTGATGCTGCCTGTCTGATGCTATCTGTCTGATGCTGCCTGTCTGATGCTATCTGTCTGATGCTGCCTGTCTGATGCTATCTGTCTGATCTTAATACCCATCTTTTGATAAAGTTGCTGTCTTTCAAGCTGCTACTGATGCAAGCTGCTACTGATGCCACTGATGCTGTCAATTTAGCAGTAAAGTACTCAATTAAGATACTAGGCAATGAGTTTATCTTAATACCCATATTTTGATAAAGTTGCTATCTTTCACACTGCTTAATGATGATGATGCAGTTTTAAGGCTGTGCACTCCCCTTTGCAGGGGCTAGGGCAGCACCCAATGTACATGGGACTTGTTGGAGCACAGAGCCTTTTACGACCAGATGTCCTTCTTGATGTCACTAACGGCCCTTTCAGGATTTGAACCCTGACCCTCTTGAACTAAAGGCAAGGAACGTATCCACTAGCCCACAGCAGCCTAAATCTGGTTGGTTATTATTATTAGTGAGCTGTTTTGACAGAGACACATAATTTAAATAAACAAATAAGTAGTGGTAAAGTGTAAAAATTTAGTGTACATATCTCTAAATTCATACACTTGAGGGTGCTGTTGCAATACATTTTGCATACCTATAGTTACTTCACACTCTTTTATGATTCACTTACTTATTTATTTACACTTTTATCCTCAAGTTGTTTTTCAAACCTTATACACCCACTCAACCTTTCTTCCTGTTAGATTTACCTCCATCTATGAATGTGTCAATGCAAAACTATTGTCTATGGAGCACCCTCTGCTAATGTTGTGAGTGACAAACACCAAGTCATGGGACAAGGGGCAATTGCAACATGTTAACATATGCTCAGTATTTCATACAATACAGAATGAAACATGAAAATGCTGTGGCTATTGAATAAACTATCAAATCTAGTGACTGATCAATTCTTTTCAAGTAAATTATTACCCTCAATATGCCAGGTCTTAGGGTAAAATTTCACATACACAAATAGAAAAGATGTATAAAATGAAGCACTTTCTGTGCACATAAGAATGTGACTCTTGACAATTGGTGGTGCACAATACATAGCACATCTAAGAAGACCCTCTAAATTTCCAGTGAAAATCACATATATGATCTATAGTGACTTAGTGGCAATACTGACTTTCCCCTTTTTGTTACCTTTCTATCTGCACTTTTTAGCTTTAGCTGATCAGCATATTCATAAAATTTAATATACTTCAGTTTATTCTATACTTTTTCATGCTCATATTATATTTTCCTCCAATTACAAAACTCATTTCGATTTTTATGACTGCTATAAACAAATCATGCTCTCATGTTGCAGGGTCATGGATATGATTTACATAAAACACCATACTAGAAACGTGAGCTTCACAAATCTGCAAGGTACTCCTAGGTTCTAAATAAATGGGGGAGGGATGTTTATCAATTTTATCAGCTTTTCCAGACCCCTACCCCTACCCCTGCTGCTAATTACAACCACACTGTTCATCAATTTTCAAGAAGATTTTATGATTTTCAGGACCGTATCAATGAAATCAAAAAACTCAAAGCAGCTGAAGGATTTGCTGAAAATACATTATTTCACATACTGGCATGCATCACAAGTAGCAAGGAGAATCTCTAGCACCACCTGATAAAGAGCATGACTTCTTTGGTGGTTGGAATGACCAAATTAATGCAACTCATCATCATCATCATCATCATCATCATCATCATCATCATCATCATTGTCATCATGCAGTTTATAGTCCTTGTTCCCCTGTCCAGGGGGTTGGGTGGTCATACGGCTGCTTTCAGTTGATCGCACCATACATCCCTGTCCTCTGCCAGAGGTGTTTAGGTCCACTGAAGTTCGTAAAAGCCTTCTGATGAGGAAGACCGTTGATTAAGATACTGTTGTGTCGATGGAGGCAGATTTAGTTAGAGATTAGACTTGAGTTACTGCAAAGTGCACAGATCTCTTCAAAGATTTACACCTTAATCAGTGCAGCCATCTGGCATAATATCAGCAAGTCCTTTTCTTCAGATGGAGGCTATGTTGTAACTAAGTGAGGTCTTGACAATGTGCATTACAATCTATATATGACTTTAAATAATTATTCTTATATTAATGGCATAATCATCACATCTCCCTTATATCATAAGACAAAATATAATGAAGTTGCTTGTTTTTATCAAGTTCATCATACTGCAAACAACAATGGAAATACTGAAGAGCAGCCAAATTAGATTCAATGCCTGATCAAGTTCATTCTGCTACATTTAAACAATGAGTGGAAGAAAGATGTGAAATTTGTTCGCAGGCTTGGTTTATTGCTGCAGAAGGAAGAAACTTCCACTAGGCTCACTCCAAATGTCATCAGTACCAAAAAGTAGTATACTATCCCACCACATAACATTAAGAAATGCATTTAAAGAGAGAAAAGATTGGTTCAGCCAGGAGAGATCGCCATTATAAGCGAATCATTGGAGCAAGACAACACGGCAGTCAGCAATGTGTTTAAAAACCAGTTTAATTGCATGTAAAGTTTAAGGGATCTTCTTCATTTTAACGAAATATTTCATTGTTCCTCTGAGTTTAAAACAAAATGTCTTAGAAAAAATATTATTTTGTTCTTGATCCCCATAAGCTACCTCATGGGAATTAATATCTGTGGAAACTGATTTTCTCAAGGTACTTTTGGATAGCTTTGTGAGAAGATTAGCTGGGATTACATTTCATAAATTGGTAATCTTTCCAACTGCAAGCAAATGTACCTTCTCCAGTCTCATACTTTATCAATATCTTTTCCATTGCCTGTTGGTAAAATACAGCAATAGGCATCTCAAAAATTGTCAGGCAAAGATACAGCATATATCTACCTCTTGTGTTTGACTAAATTCCTGGTAAAAATTTAAAATGACACAATATCCACCTTTCTAATCATTTCTCCAGCCACAAAATAGGATATGCTGTGTGCTTTGAATCCTCCAAATCATATAAATATAAATATAAATAAAAATATAGACTTTCTTTAAGTAAAACTTGGCTTTTACAAGTTTTTATTAAAATCGATTTTTGTAAATCATATAGCAACTTCCAAGGTCACAAAAACTAATGAAAATTTGCATACTTGCAAAAATCAATTTATATGAAGATATATTCCCTTAAAATGAATGGTCCCTTACGCATTGTAGTATTTTATGTATGATAAATATTAGAATCTGCTCCTTGGGTTAAGTTTGAGATCTTCTTATGCTGTAATATCCAAATAGTACATGATAAATAAATAATTTAAACTTTGCCTATCCACTAACTCACTAACCACAATTTGAGTTTTATGATTTAACTCATGCAGATAAACATATCACATAACAAAAATATATATATTTAGGTCATCATCTAGAACACACATCAATAAAAACATTGAATATCACCTTATCAACAGTTTAATCCAGTCAAGAACTAGGGTTGGCCAGCCGTTTTCCAGTAACTGGATTAGATCGGACAGGTGCATGCAAATAGTGCATTAATAAAACTTTGATCACTTGACAAATCAAAATGTTATATAATCTGTATATTCTTTGATATGGCTTTTATAAAGTGTATAGCATTCAATAAAATATAGCCTGTACTGTCCATCTTACCATCTTTGCTTACATGTGCAACAAATAAATAGAAAAATTGTTGAGATAAATGTCAGGGTTTGGAAATATCCAGAAGCTCTATCCTGAAACTCTATAGAAGTTCAAAGCACTAGAAGTAATTTAGATTCCTGGTTGGAATCTACACAACTGTTAGGTTTCTACAAACAGACATATTTCCAAGGGTGACAAGGGAGGCAATGGCTGCTTACGAAAATCTGTTGATACTACGCTTCGATAGCAGATTGATACCATCACCGAGATTGATTATCTTGTATTATAAAGTGTTATTATGTTGACATGAAAATAATGATCCTGTTCAAAATGTAAACATCTTTTATACAAATCCCATCATTGTATGGGTCATAAGTGATATGGTCCTTGGGAAACAAAATGCTCCCTCACTAAAGCACTGCTCCAGTTGCTAAATGGGCTAGGCATCATCAACATTTAGGTCGTACTTGAAAATTCATCATTTTATTGGTGAGAACACTTGTTACGGCTATTTTCTGACCATTGTCATTTCCTGGCTACTTTAGGCTACATGATACTAGGCAATCTCATTGTTCAACTCCTTTGTGAGGAGGGGGAGCATGGTCCAGTGGACTTTGCTATAAATATACTACAGCAATCAACTAATCAGAATTGGGTTCTCAAATAGTTCATTTTCCCCAAGGTGAAACTCCTTTTCCTTAAAACCAACAGTAAAACACACAATAATAATTCAATATCTAGTCAACAAACCTATTCCACCTACCTCTCCTGTGTGTATGAAGTGTGCCTTGGAGGTCAAATAAAAAGGTAGAGGGTGTGCTTAGTGGTTCTGTAGTACTTAAGCTACATTACAAATCAATTTACCAGGGTTAGCTACTAAATAGCTGCACCTAAGATCTGCTCAGGTCTCTGGCCAACATTACAACTATGTCTGAATATTGAACAGCCATATTTTTGTTTTTCTTTACTTTGGTAAAATGATTGTTTCATAGATACCCAAACACAGTAAAAAAAATAAACATTTTAGGAGGCATGTCAAAACCAACTTCCTAGCCTCGAGTCTATGGTCCTGGTCACAAATATTGACATACAACCACCCAATGCATTTTTTAAAAACCCTGGCTTATCCTTGGACATTGTAATCTATAAACAGAGCCACCATGGTCTAGTGGATAAGTTCCTGACCTTCAGATCAAGAGGGTCAAGATGGTCAGGGTTCAAATCCCGTAGGGACCATTGTTGATGTCAGGAAGGGCATCCAGTCTTAAAGTGTTCTATGCTCCAGTAACAAGTCCCATGTATGGGGGCACCTTCAAACCCCATGTATGGGGGAAAGATGTTAAATGAAGAGAAAAAAATAATTGTAATCTAAAAACACCAAATACTCCCCAAATCACATCCCACACTTTAATGTGGATGTCCGTTACTTCAATTGTATTCCTGATGTTGTAGATACTATTTTATTGAAACATTTCAGGTTATGCTGCATGCAAGTGCTTCTTTCATACGCATAATAAAGTGTATGGACAGGTATTTTCATAACTTCATTTCTTCATAAGCATCCTAATTGCTTAGTGCCACAGTTAACAATCATTGTAAGGTTGACTGATTACAAAATCTTCATTATCAGGTTCATAAATATCAGCAGTGTTATTACATCTAGGTTCAAGTGAATGGAGGCTGGTGGTGGTATATGATAACTGGTCTTCCTTATTCAGGACATAGCACAAAGGTACAACAATGTGCAGAGGGAAAGTGATGATGTCACAAATCAAAAGTTAGGGAAATAGTAAGATTTGACTGTAGCTATATAAAGTCAACCCTGGAATAGGGTGTTTCCCAAAATGCCAGACCTGTAGAGTTTATAGTGTTTAAACTAGAGGCCCTTGAATTTCCAATGTCTCTGGTCAAAACTCTATTAATATGCCTTGATTCCTAAAAATTTAAAACTTTGAAAGCTGTCATCTTGAAGTTGGGAAAGGGTACCAGTCTCAATTTTGGCCACTTACATTCTTACTAATAGTGCAAGAAAACTGAGTAATTTTTCCATACAAAAATTCAAACAATTTCAAAATTGTGATGTTGCACTGTCCCTCAGCATTGGTGCTAAATTGTCTGTCTTCTGTTCCAAAAAATATACATTGTTATACAAGAGAAAAAGAGGGTGACAATATCATGACTGGAATGTCTTTGTTACAGTGAACTGAATTTAAAAAAACAGATTCCCGAGACAAGAAGAGTCAGTTGTGATGCCACCTGGTCTGCATTATCTCTAGTGTAAATATAAAGCTGACTATGGATAAAAAGACACAATTTAATCATATTTAATGAATTTGTTGGTGGGTATGATGTCCATGTCATAAATACATGTCTTACATAGACATCATAGTGCAATTAACTTTAGAAATGGAATTACTTTAGAGAACTTTAGAATTAACATGATACTCTTAACTGCTAATGCTGTGTACCACGTAGCTATCAAGACAAATACACCTACCCTATATGGGAAATTTTGCACTGTGTCCATAAAACAATACAGAAACTTAAAATGCCCTACAGATATAGATATTGATTACATTCACTCCTCTACATGTCCCTATCTGATCCATAGAAACTGCCTTCAAACCCTGAACTCTTCTAGAAGTCACTTCTGACAACCTTTGTCTTCTTGTAATACACCAAAAATCTTGGTTTCAGTTTCTTCACTCAAACAATTATCATTCACCAGGGATGATTGTTCTTACACATAATATGTTTACATGTGAACTCCATGAACTTATTGCTCTTTACAATTGGAAACAGGCGGTCAGTTTACTCTTTTGCATTGTCATTTCACTACAATGTTTGTAAAAGGATAAAAGGCTATGTCAAAGCCACCTCTTACAATGTTGTAAAATTGTTTACTGAGTATTTTATGCTGCTGGTGTCACTTAAACTATATGTTACCTTTAAACAAATTTAGTGAACAACAAAAATCACTGTTAACAATATAAAGTCTCTTGCTTCACCATGAATAGAAACTAAGGAAATGATAGTTAAGTTACAAGAAAGACACATAAATATATGATATAAATTCAAAGGAATTGACATTAGCAAAGACAGTCATCAGTGGATGGATGCAAACTTTATTGAAACTTTAGATTTGAGATCCCATATAAAACTGGATAATTGGGTCTCCTTAAAGTAAACTGGACTATGATGAATAAAAGACTCGTATATCATGTCAGAATAAAAGATTTGCAAAAAGTTTCAGGTTTAGCACCTTTGGTTTGAAAAGTCGAGAGCAGAGTTCTAAAACTATATGGTCCCATAAAGAGGTCTGAGAAAGGACTTTCAAACCTATGAATGGAAGGCATGATCCAGGGGAAAAGAAGCAGAGGACATCACAAAAAGAGACGGATGGACAATGTTCATGAATGGTCTGGTCTCGCCATAGATAAATTGAACAAAACCACTTTGGACAGAAAACTTTAGAGAGACATTTGCTATGTTGGTGCACAATCTGCCACAGGCAAAGAGAGTGAATAATATATAAAGTACAGGGTTTTGTACTGGGTTCCTACAGTATTGGGTTTTAAATCACCCCCCCCCCCCCAAAAATGCCATAGTATATAATAGCTTACTTTCGCCAGTCTTCTTAATAAATACAACTTTCTGTCAAGCAATGGATCTCAAATGGCCAATCCTTCAATCCTAAAATTGCACACACCCTGCTTACTTTTCAAAAGTCTATTGTTTTGCTATTGATAAAAACTTGGGCTGCATATATACAACTATATCTGACCTTAACATTTTATGTATAAACAACCATGTCCCTGAAGGAGAATATAACAGTTACTTTTCAATCAATTACTTTTCTGTCCATAACAAAGCTCCATCATCATATTTGTCCCAAGATTTTGACAATAACTATGACATCTGGAAATTTATGATCATGATATCAGCACTGACGATGATGATGATAATAATAACTATAATGATGATAATAATGTGGCTCTTTAGGAACATATATTCAGGACATTTACACTTAAGTTATTAGTACTGCTTTGTAATTATATGCTCTCATCATTATTATCATCATCATTGTCATCATCTTAATCATCTTCTACCTTTAACATCACTTTTCCATACTTCCATGGGCTGGATGGTTTTTTCCAATGGCTCTCTTTCACTCTACCTCATTCTGTGCAAGTTCATGATCTAGGCCAATCTATCATATGTCAATTTCCATGTTTTGTGAGGCCCACCTCTTCCCAGGTGTCCATCAACCACCAAGTCCTTACATTTCTTTATTCAGTTGTCATCATCATGCCTCTCTACATGTCCAAACCACTGTAATCTACTTCACTGCACAGAGTTCTCAATTCTAAGCCCAGACGACTTCTCAACTCCTCAGAGGATTTTTTATCTTTCAAAGTTACCCCACACATACGTCGAACCATTCTCACATCACTTCCCCCCAACCTCGATAAATCAGTTTTCATAATGCCCAAGTCTCACTGCCATACATAAGGCCAGCTCTATAATTAGATAATTAATGAATAGGCACTCCTAATACAAAAATGATAAATCAATTTGTACAGTATATAAAATAAGTTAAATATAATCTAATAATCAATACAAGGAAAGAGAATCCCTAATAAAATAAACTTTACAAGCAAATAGTCTACAATAACAAAATAATGAGAGAAATCATTCAACTGACTAATTAAAAGTAGATACTAGATACTTTATGAAGGAGGCTTCTGCAGTACTTATCATGAAGCACAGTTCACTGTGAAGATCATCATGTAATTTAATAAAGGGTGCATTTTTAAAAATTGTTCAAGGCCAAGGCCACTAGTAGGAATGGGGTTATTTTTACCCTTTGGATGACAATCAATTCATGCTTGGTATTCATGTTATTCATGCTTGCAGTCCCCTCTCTGTCCTATCTCTCGAAACATAGTTTCCCACTTCACAAGAACAGATGAAGAGCACAGTACCTCCGGGATCATGGCAGGCAAGCTAAGGGTCAGTCTGAGCTCATGACCCGTGGATTGCGAGTCTGATACTCTCTATGCCACTACTGCATTTAGTGCATACAAGTCTTACTTTAATAGTAGTTTAATTAAAATTTTTATATCCCTATTACTAAAAGAATGCTCATTCAGCCTAATGCAACTGGTAAAATTTTGACATATGTTCTTCACTAGTATCCCAGTCAATTCTTAACATGCCGCCTCTTTGTTTCATCTTGTGTCTCAGGGCAAGATTTTCATGATGGTGATAATAATGATCATGATATCTTGATGTTGATGATGATACCCCTGATAATGATTATTTTCACTATCATGATGATTGTGACTACATGTAGCCATAATGGTGATATTCACAACAATCATAGAACAAATCAAAATCATTATGATCATCCGCTATTACTGATTATGATAATGACAATAACCCTTTGTATACAGTAGTGGCATAGTGGTAGAGTGTCTGACACATAATCCGAGAGTTGTGAGCTCAAACCGACCCTGAGCTTGCCTGCCAAGATCTGGAGGTACTGTGCTCTGCCGTCTGCTCTTGCGAAGTGGGAAAAAATGTTTCCAAAGATAGGGCAGAGAGGAGATTGCAAACATGAATAAATAGTCCTCTGGAGGGCAAAAAGTAACCCATGTCCTAGTAGTGGCTTCAGCCTTGTGCAGTGTGAAGGAAAAAAATCACAAAAAAATGCTACTGGTAACAATTATGGTGATCATATTTTGACACTGAACCTGATATTGACCTTCTGATGATAATGATTATGTTTTTTCCATCTCCAAGATACACATTGCTGGTGATAACAGTCCTTTCCAAATGGTTATTAGATAAATGATGGCTTCTCTTATATAATCTGTACATTTATAGAACAATCTGAGGGCTGTTATAAGTTAATATGCATCTTTCAGGTTATTTACAGTTATCGTTACTCTTCAAAGTCCATTGCAAAACACCACAACAAATGGTTAAATTAGCACTTCAAATCTATAGTATATACACCTGCTGGTTAAACAAAAAGCATTGTTTGGCCATCTGAACTATTAGGTGTTAAAATCTTTGCCAACATCCTTCATTTTAAAAAAGGTGGAAAGTGCTGCAATCAACACTAGTTCTTTGTGTCCTTCACTTTTCTGGTAGCAACTTTACATTCCAGTTCTATTTTAAAATTGTAAACAGAAAATATGCTGTTCATTATGTACTCAACCTGAAAAGTAGCTCCAGTTAAAAGTGATTTCTTTGCCAACAGAATTTAAAATGTATACCTAAATAATTTCAATATATTTAAAACTGAAAGAATATCTTTGACGTAAGCAATAGTTTTGTATAACTAATGCTGCATAACACTTTAATTTACACCGCTACGTAATCTTAATGCATCGTGCCAGCCTTGCACTCTACGTATTTTAATGAGAATTCTATACAATAGTTATAATTATAATATACGTATTCTTCCGAACGCATTTTCAAGGATAAAACGGTCCTGGTTGATGTAGCCTGCATCCTTTAACAACGTTAATGTTCCGTGAGAAATCATGGTAGGAAGAAAAAATAAGATCAGAAACATGTGGCATTCGAGCATTCAGTTTGCAAAAGGAATTTCATATTTATTGGATATGATCTAACACAAATCAACTACCTTTTACACCTCAACTAAGCATTTTCAGGACGATGTGTACTACAATCTACGAATACAATTTTTCTTGGTACTTGTAAGGTCACTAGCAAACTTTCGTGCAGTGTCGTCCCATGGATAAATGGAAGCTTGGCACTTTCAAACCTTAGGCGTGCCTATTTGATGTAAGTTTTCGAAATTTGTTCACCTGTTGAGTGATGGTGCAGGGCACAAAGGAAGCTTAAATGCTCAATCTCGTAGACCAGTTATACAGGGGTAACAGATCTTACAATTATCCTGCTAGGCTGCGCGGACGTCTGGAATGAAATAATGGAAGTACCCCTTGACACTTCGAGTCTTGTAGAAGTATGCAGCAAGAATCGAAATAAATGCAATCAGCAATATATTGTCTTATCAAATGTTGACCCTTGAATGTTCCCTAGCTTGGAAGTATACATATTTGCCAGCTGAAGCGGATGTCCAGGCAGCTGCCTAGGTATATCATATCGACGGGATCAATACAACGATTAAACAAAATGAGTTTTGAATACCCAAGGTAAAAACACTAACGCCACTGTGATCCTGAACAATCAGATATTGAAATGGGTATCTTAAGGCCATCGGAATGTTTAGACTCTCACTTGATGTTAGTTGCCCACAGTTTGAAAACTTTCTAAAAGAATGTTACTGCACAATGTTAATAGAAGTACGAAATCGTACGTTTCGTCTAGATGCAAGTTTCAATCCTTGTTTTTTATGTTGTTAAGGGTCAACTAAAAGAACAATTCTATTCTTAGTTATTTGAGATTCACTCACTACCATCGAGTTTAAGTTTGGGAAACTTTCGTCGAGCATCTGGGTAAATTTTGTCTGATTGAAGCAAGGGATTGCATTCTTGCAAAAACCCAAGTTGAAAGCTTTCCTGTCTCTGAAATCTTAATGGAAAACAGGAGATCCAAAATCGAGCTAAGATCAAAGGATTGCTCCTTTTCCATTGACGGTAATTAAGATGTGTATCTTTTTCCGTTAATAAAGTTTACTAAGGCCTATCTGATTCAAGGTGTTAGGATCAACATTTCATAAACAAGTTGACATAAACGTTATAGGTGGAAATAGTGGGAAAATAAATTACCATTGATCTCCAAACGTGGCCAGCCATATCGTGAGGTCAAAACAGCACATCAGTAATATCTTACAATGGGTCAGATGAGGAAGACCGAGAATTATATATTTTATCCTAAATCGGTCACTGTACTCAAAACGCTGTTAAGTGCCGATCAACTAACATTTAAAATTCAACAATTACTGTGTTTCAAAAATTAATGATAATGTAGTCTGAAGATATTCTTACCGGCAGAAGCAGCTCCCTTTCCTCCCTGATCGCCAACTCCAGCAGACAGTAGGCACATCAAGGTGATGATATTTTGTACCGTGCAGAACATGCTTGGAGCAATCCACCAGCAGTTTTCCTTACCGCGATGGCAATTACTTTCACCACCTGTACATCTAGACCTAGATTTACCCACAAAGGGTTTCCAATGAAGTCAGGCCAGCAGAAAAATCGCCGGCGAATTGTGACTATTTGATGTGGATTATGTTTGATGAGAGGACGTGTCACAGTTACGCCATCTACTTGGCTAGAAATGTAATCACGTTAACGTCTTAAAGGACACGGGCATGCTAAAAAGAAACCAGTCTGTGTCCAATCGAAATATAGACTAATAGATAGCGCAACTGACTGCATAGCAGGGTTGAAAGGTGCAGTATCCTGCATGTGAAGATTCGAGGTGGTAACGATAAGCCATCAAAAATTCTCTCTCTCAGACATAAAATCAGAAACTTCCGTCAGCCGCTGTCGGTAAGGAAAACTCGTGTACGCAGTCAGTGCGAGCGGTCACTATGTCTAGAAGCTTCGCTTATGATATCACGGGCATCCCCCTTCTGCACGAACCACGCGCTTCGACGTATGAGTCTGATATGCCATCTGCACCAGTGCTGTAAATCCACAAAAACCACAGTCCAAACGGATACAGTGTTTCCTTAATCCTTGCAAATTTGTTAACGTCCTTACGTTGGGAAATTGCATGTACAACTACACTGGAGCCTCTGATCGCCTACCAATATTCGTAGTTGCCTAATTTGTTTTTTTATTTATACATAGCTTCTGATTTATTAGTATTACTTGACTATCAATAAATGTCAGCTACAAAGGACATGCTGTCGATCGGACCATCAGCAAGCCTACCATTTTGTTGAATTGATAACAGAAAACAGGAAGTAACCAATCGTATTTTACCGCGTAACCAAGAAAAGCAAAAGGAAACTGGAAACAATTAATTAATTTATGTGCATAATTGGATTAACAAAAGGAATTCGAAAGTAAACATCCAGGCCCATTCGAGGGAATCCACGTTCTTTTATCATGATCAGTTTGTGTTAAAGCATCCGCTTGCAATGTTCAACTGCAAAATCGTATGAAATATCTTTAGCGTCATCCTGCGTTGTTATTGAGGCACTTGGTTCATAACCTTTGTCAGAAACTCTGGGAAAAATTACTGCCCCTGCAGCTCCACTCTTCCAAGAACATGGCATCCAAGCTTGCAATACGTAAAGAGATCATCGTCATCATAATCATAATCATCATCCGGTCGTGTCAGTTGCACGTATTTCCAGGACTCTGTCGCTAGTTTACTCGAGTGCACCAGACAGATTCCCGTAGGTTAGTTGGCTGTCCTCCAGCAGTTATTTGTTGCATGTTTTTTGGTCGACCGACTAGAGTATACGCGGTTTTGGAATCCACAATAGGACATCGATGATGATTTGACAGGGCTGTTCCTAACGCTGTTGTGGGAAGGAAGGCCTCCTTTATTCAATAGTTTGAACTTGCCGTATTGACACATAAAATCTCGAGTAAGAATGAGCCTCTTTAGAATACAATAATACTTTCAAATTTTCTAGTGCCCAATGACTCCCTAATCGCACTTAAGACTCTTTCACGAGGGGTGAGTGTTGTTTTGGTTGTGACCCCTCCATCCCCTTTCTGTAATCATACCCTGGGACTCTCAAACGGAATAATGTCGACTATCGTCCTAAATGGCATGTGGGAACGTATATTACACAAGAAGTAAGGAAAGTGGAAACTGGAATCAATATTTGGATCTCCTTGCATAATAAGATATGCATGAGGTACCTCAGATGTAAACAACGATTAGAACCATTCAAAGACACACTGGCTTGCCGAGGAAATGACCGACTGTCGTTTTGTTGTTATTTAGAATAACATACGAGACAAGCTGTGGGAAATATCATCAATGAGTCATAATCACAGCATATCTGTATTTGTAAATGTAAGACTTATCACAAAGGGATGTAGGTGGCGAGATCTTTTCCAAAAGAATAAAGGTGGCAATAGACAGTGTGTGCTTATCACATGTACTACAATACACACTGTAATGCCTGCATATGCTCTTACATATTTAATGTATGGAAGCATATGTATATGATAGTAAGTTTTGATCAGTTCTGTCTACAGATTGGGCATACAAGCATACATGCAAGTATGTATGTTCGTGCAACCTATAAATACTATGAGTACAGCAATTAGAATGATCGATGAAACAAGGTAAAACCCAATTCGTAATTTATAAAAATAGTTAAAAAGGTTAATAGGTCTTAGGCAAGGTGACCCTCATCAGAGAGATATTCAGTACGGACAAGTTACTTGTACAGTCCTAGCTTTCATTAGACATGACTAAGACAGACCAAACTGAACTAGATTAAACTGGAATGAAGTAGACTAGAGTATAATACGGTAGGTAACACTAGACTATGCACACTGATGAAGTGTCCATCTTTCTTAGTCCTTTTGAAATCAAAGCGCTGTTTTATTTTAACAGAGAAGCTAAGCGGACTTAACGGATTCTTAGTGATTACCATAGGATTTTTTCCCGAGATAAATATGCGAGTTTAGAGATATAAATATGTTATCTGACACTACCTTGATGTGATGCTTTCGAAAAGATTCTTTGGAAATTTCGGCTTGCCTTTACATCTGTAGACGTCTTCAAAACGCTATATTTTAGCAAGGCAGCATGGGCATCTTTTAAATGTCTATTCCCAGAAGACACCTTTGCAGATTATGGTGTTACACAAGGTAATATTGTAACCTAGACACTCTTCTCATCATTTTGTTTGGCGCTCTCAGAAGATCTTCAGAACTTGAACACTGACATTAACATATCTTGTGTGATGGTAGACAAGGAATTTGGTCAGAGAATATTTAATAATAACATATGAGACCAACTAAGTATCACTAAAACGTGTACAGGGACATGCATGGCGATGTTACGGTTTCTGTTGCACAAATTAAAGAAGATTTGCGTATCTTGATGCACACCTCCTCGATGGCTTGAGGGTTTTTTTATCTTTCCAATAAGTCTCTAGCAAATTAAGGTCATGTACACTGCTATGCCGACTTTCGATGAATCGACCTAAGATTATTTCTTAGTTAAACCGGTACAGAAGCTTTAAAAATATCTATATATCATTCGGGTGTAGTGTGAAGAGATACTTGTATAAATGTTAAAATACTGTATATGCTCATACATTCTGTGTACTTTTGCTAAAGTTGTAAGAGCGGCTATTATCAAACTTAGGTTTTAGGGAGAAGATCAGAAAGGTTTTCCAAGAAAGGAAACTTGAAACAGAAACAATGTCTCAAAGAATTTGTTTTAAAAGCTAACCACTTACTTTTATCACTTTCAAGTCCCTGAAAGTTAAATCTAGGAGTGTATGTTATGTGTGCTCAATATTAATTGCGCATCAAGAACCTCAGACGATTGTGATACCGATGGAGGGAGTATCTTTCATGGCCGCCCTTTACAGTATTACAAGAAGATTGGATTCTTCGGTCCCCAAAGAGGCTATTTTGATAGTAGGCCTAGAATGTCATAATTTTTAGCATTTGTCACCGATTTAGAAGAAAATGATTCAAAATCTCTGGGAGGGATCCCAGATCTCCTAGGCTCCCTACTAAGAGATGTCACAGGCGTACCGTTATGGGAATGTCGCCATTTCAAAAAATTTCTGTTGAAGGGAGAGAAATGTTGTAGCTGGCACGGGACTGGCATGGATACTTACATTATGAAATGGTGCTGCTCGTGTGATAAAATCACAATGTTACGCTTGAAAATCCTAGAGAACACGAACAGAAGAAGTGCTCACTTAAAACCACTCTTGTAGAAAGGCAAGTATCCGTATCATCCAACGTATTGATATTGATAACTGTATCAGTAATATGATTGTTATTACGTCGGCTTCATGGAATAGAGACAAAGTCTTTCTTTAATCCAGATTATCGTACTGCTGGTGTTCTGTTTAAAATTTCTCCGTTCTTGACAACAGGGCACCTAAAGAAGCCGATTACGTTTCAGTAAGAACTCAAGTACAACTCACATGAATTCGGAAGTTTCAACTTGAGGAAGTAGGAAGACCTTTGATTTAATGGTAATATACAAAAAGAGACACTAAAGGAAGAGACTTGGAAATTCGCTTCTCCTAGTTTCACGTATTCACAATCATCAGGCAAGCTTTCTATACAGCTCTACACTTACGCATCGAGCACTCTCGAATATTCAGATTATCGCCCTGATTATAGTTACGTATACATATATATATATATATATATACATACATATACATGCTCTAAGGTGGCTGTTGTTTATCTATAGCATGCTCAGGTTTCTTATCTCGTTCTTAATAGGAACATTGGTATTTCTTAAGCAGTCATTGTGACTCGATGCTAAGGAGACCAAATGACTTAACACTGAAGCACTGTAGCAGAATGGCTAGAGCGTGGAGCTCTTAATCCATTGGTCGTGGGCTCGAAGAACGGCCTGATTCGCTGGATTAGTGATTAGTTAGGGGTTCAGGGCTGTACCCTTAGGACACTCACTTCATTGGTGCTTCAACGGAGGGTAGGCGATCGAACCTTTTTAAAAGATATCAGGGTAGGCAGAGCATGTATTCGTCTTGTCTTCAGGTCTTTCTCATGCACTCTTTTATGAAAAACTCATGAAAAACCAGTAACCACTGATTAAAGGAAAAGATGGCGCACAAAACATGGTAGAAAAGGTGAAATGCATATAGTATTTTTATGCAACATATGTTCGCCAGGGTTGGCGGAATAATAAAACAAGAGCTCACAGGGCAGACGACGCTCTACGTCGCCTACCCTAAGTGGCGTGTTTGCCTTAGGATAGTCCATTAATTTCACACATCCCCATGGTTCCCTTATACCTTCTACGTTTAGTCCAATGCTGATTTAAAAAATCCCGACATGCAGCTTTGCCTCCAATAATGCAAACCATCTCAAATATATGATCCAAGAAACTAAAGGCTTTTAGGGACGTAACAGCAGCAATACCTCTTATAACTGAAGCCCACGCTTCGTACAAAATAAACCCTTATAAAGGTTCTGCATCCATACCCGCGGAGAAAGGCGAGATTCCTTACCGAAAACTACTTTACCAATTAGCAACACTAGGAGGTGAAGGATAAATACTGTACATTCTTTGTTTTAGTTACTTCACTCGACTCCCCATGTGGGTTAAACTGCGCTGTGGTTAATCAACTCAGCACCCCACTGATCCTCCAACTTTCTCCAAATTGTTTATGATCTATGTGGGCGTTGGCGTGAGATAGACAGTACAAGATGTCAAAGTCCAGTTGAGAGTGTATACTAAGTTATTGTCTGGCGACACAATGGTGTTTAAACGTTACATGGTTGAGGACATTGAATTGAAAGCTTTGCGTTTAGAATACATTTGACGGAACATTCAACACTATGAGATAAAATTACAAATTTTACTTTAAGAAATCGTATATAGGGAAGCTTCAGTCAAAGAGTAGAGAAAGGCAAACTGGACGCTAGATTGGCAGCTTACCAAGCGATAAGTTTTGTTTGATCAGTACTGGATAAGACTCACTAGTGCCCAGATCTCCATAGCATTTAAGTTAGGAGAGGCAAGAATCTAGCAGATCATTTAGAGAAAGATGTCTTGCGATGGACTCATGTGTTTATGAAGAGATTTTGGGGCCATCGATCGGCTAGTTTAATTATATATTTCTTCTTGCATTGATGTGATTATATGTTCCACAATTTCTTGGTTTCATTGTTGTCATGTACAGGGCCGTCGTCAGTCTTTGAAAAGTGGGGGAGCAAAAAGTAGGTTCTTCGATTCCTTCAACACTTTGTACCACTTTAGCGAACAGTGAGATTCTTCACTAATCCACAGGAAATATTGGCATTCTGCTGACAGTTAATTCCCAGGTGCAAAGTTCAGTATTCGTAGATGACAATTGTAAACAGGGTGTTTTTGAAAGTGTTCTTTGAAAAAAGAGCATATTTGCCCTCTCTGACCCCGGCGACTACATCCCTGATATAGAATTAATTAGTAAACTAGTGTAATAGCAAAAGAGTCATACGTTAGATGATGATAAACTAGATATTCATTTTAGTCCTATATTCTAGTTGAATCGTCATTGCCGTCGTCGTCGTCGTCATAGTCGTCATCATCGTCAGTCGTCGTCATGGTTGGCTTCTGTTATCGTCTTTAAGTTAATGAATAAAGGCAGAACCAGAAAAACTACTAAAGGTAACCTTATTTGCAAGTTCCAGGAATTTGGTAATAGACCTGAATGGTAGTGATTTGAGCAATGCAGCATATTGGAATATCGGCTACTCAAGCAAGGAACTCGGTGGCCGTTCGGTTATGTATGACGTTGATATTTATATATAACAAATATATGTGATGAATAGCCATCCGCAAGAGTGCTCAATGCGTAAGCGCAGAGCAATATATGAGTAAATCACTAAAGGAAGACACGGGACATTTGCTACTCCGAGTTTCACGCTAAGGGATCTTCAGGCAAATATACAGGGTTTTTTACATTACACTATTTAAGTTACACGGACAAAGTTACGTACAATAAAATGATTCCTGTGGCGGTACTTTGATACAAATTTTGTTCTTCCATTCAGAAGGGAGTTCTTGTCGGCCTTTATCAAAGACAGCTTCTCCTCTAGGCAAAGGCAACACCTGCCCCTGCCATCTGGGTATGGGCTTACTTTTTTCAAAACAGTCCATTGTATGTCATAATCAACTGTCCTTATCTTAAGGTACCCAACGTGTTTTGAGAGTTCTGTTTCTGTCTCACATCGTCGGTTGTTAAATGATTTTGTATGGTTTCGATATCTGTCTTTAAACGTACCCCCAGTAAAGCCAACGTAATGTTGCTCTTGATTGCTGTCGTTTGTCGTTACTGTCGCCCGGTAAACAACTCTTTCAGTGATAAACCCACAAGCCAAAATTAATACGAGTTGAATCTAGTTAAATATCCTGAGCTTGATGGACTAGGTCTCCTCATAGATATAGTATTGATAATAATATCTCCCCCAATGTCATCAGACCCAGTCGGGATTTAAAATAAGAGCTTTGAGACACAATATCATTCCAAACATCAAATTTCATTAAGATCCAATCACCCGCTCATAAGTTAAAAATACTTCATTT
>JAAAKL020004249.1:0-21362 GCA_010016065.2 Carybdea cf. marsupialis auct. non (Linnaeus, 1758) | reverse complement strand
TTTTTATGACAACGCCCAAAAAAGGCCATCCCGTAATAATCTGCCCCACCACCTTTTAGGGCTACCAGCCGCCACTGACAAATATATATTTATTGAGCTATAAAAATTACATCTTAATCCACCTTTGGCAAGAAGCCACATTTTCTGGAAGAAAACGTGACATGTCCAGTCACCAAAGTTGGAATAAAAGATACTATTCGAAAGTACAACAGGCATTAAAATGTTCTGACGACGAAATTTCAGAAGAAGAACCAGATGCTACTTATGCAAACACCAAACCTGAGGAGAGAAAACACAACGCTGAGAGTAGCGTCGAATGGTATTTTTGAAGGTCTCTTAGTATCTGCTCGAGACTGGTAAAAAGGTGAGGCACGTTAAGTTATGACATAGACTCAAGCAGATGGTTCAGTAATCAAGTGTACAACCAGTTTAATGACGTCACTTTAACCCAAACGTCACAATAGGAAGTTAAACGAAATATGTCGAGTACTATCATCACGGTAAAAACGGAAATTAATAGATACATAAATTTGATATGCACACCCAGCGAAAAGATCAAATTTACAGGATTTTACTGCACTTTCTTACCCCCTCCCCCCTCCGAAATCACCGGAAATATAGCACGAACGAAAAGAAACAACTGTAAACAATATATACAACTTAATGATAGCAAATAAACATCTTTTGCTTACTTTCTATTCATGATTCCAACACGAATGCAACAGTTCCCTGTTTATCTGCCATGGACGAGATATCTGCTGAACATGACCAGGGTCATATCAATAATAAATGACGCGGGTCTGCCGTTTAAGTGCTATTCCTCGCTCCTTGCACAGTTTTACCGATGAAGTGTATTAGCCCCCGTCAATTATAATCTTGTTCCCCGTCATGCCGAACAGATCTCTCGTCCATGGCAGATAAACAGGGAGCTGCTGCAAGAATACAGTTCACAAACACCTTGAGTAAGTCTTATTTCGTATCTGATTAATATTGGAGTGAACGTCTAAAGGCCTAATCCTTCTTTACCTATCAGATAAACTACACGGTGGACGTCAGTTACAGAAAACGTGGATAAATAGAAGGAATCTCTGCAATTAGCAATCATGTTGCATAGCATGCCTCAAAACAAAAGTTTCGCATGATCCGAGGGAAACATGGTGATGATAAGGTTGTAATAAACATACCTTCCTTGACAGTAAACCTGACCGCAAGCAATTGTGAGAAGAACGAGTATAGCTTTCCCTGCCATCTTCCTATTGCATCTGCATGCAGAAAGACGACAGTCTAGAGGTATAATCCATTATAAGCTAGCATAAATAGGAAGTATATCTATTTTAGTAGAAGCTTCCGGTTTCCTGTTTCTTCTCAGACCCGTCGCTTAGCAGTGTCGTTGTCATTAATAAGGCAAGAAAAACTTGAGACAGAAAACATTAGGTGAGTTTATTCATAGAATCATATAATGGAAGAAATGTAATCATACTAAAATGATGCCATACCGGATTTTCTCGAGTTGGCAAAAGAACTTCGCAAGCCCGTACAGCACTCAATGCTCTCATTTCAAAGCAGCAACTCGTCAAGCCTTCCTTATGTTTCATTTTTTTAGCTATATCCAAAGTCTTTTATATCAATAGATAATGAGGACCTCCCACTAAGATTACAATGTTTCAGGACAGTGACACCATGTAGCAGAGTTATGTCCCAGCATACCAGCCCCACCCACAGTTTATTGAATCCAGTTTATTGATTTATAGAAACTGTCCCTCACCACATAATTACAATTATCTCTTGGGCTCTACAATTTGAGTTCCTGTTCTTCACACCTTGACTACAAAATCATCTTCTGGGTACTGTCTTTCCTGACCCTGGATGGGGGAGCCGACGAAGTATAGGAGGAGGCAAGGGTACCGTCGTCATGACGCGTAATGACATTATTAACAGCTTTACAAGAAGCTCTTTTGTTTCAATAACAGTAAGATGTTGATTCTCGTTCAGTGTTATGAAGTTGACTGGACGATAAAATGTAAGTTTTGATTAGAGAGGAATCGATTAAAGAAAACAGCGTTGTTGCTCGTGGACCAAAAGAACAGAGTATTTGGTGAGTTCTTTCCTCATATTTTATAGTATTTAGAAATAATATTATACCGTGTCATCTCTATTCTATACGTGCAAACTTTCTTTTTACCCTACATTTACAGTAGATACACACATGCGGTTTTTTGAAATTACATGCACTACCGTAATGACTTTCGACTACGCCCCTGAACCTCAGTAAAGCTATAGTGTCCTGAGGCTGTATTTCAGTGCAGAAGTAGAAGGAACATCATGATACCCCCTTTGCCATAACCGCTTTCAGAGCCATCCCAGTTCAAGGATGGTTGTACCGGCGAGGACCCCGGATGTACCCTTAAAACCAAATAGTCACTGGAAGTTTATTATTCAATATTCTGTACCATAATCCACTTTTATTCGAGATGTAAATATAGCCACACCCTTGTAACTCGCATGTAAGGTGGTATGAAAAATAACCTTTTAATTTACAGGTATAAATGGTTAAGAGAAGGCTTTCGGTCCTTGGCACCTCACGTCACCAGACGATTTAGGTATTGGTTGTAGCAAAGTGCAGAGAGTCTTGGGAATGTCAGCGTGAACTTTAACCACAAACACAGACTAAAAATAAGCACGTGCCATTTAACAAGTGTCTTAAGCATCACCTAGAGAACAAAAACAATGGTGTAGCTATGAGGCGGATAGTGAGGGGCCATAGGGCTGCGGGGCTGGAAAGACAGAAGCATTTAGTACAGTACAACATGGTCACTAACTGCAAGATGAATACCGCAGATGGAGCTACCAAACTTTTAGCACCTAAATCTACCAAGTGCATAAGCACTAGGCCTACTGTTAGGCGCCTCACAATATCTTCCTAATAGGGAATAATACTTGTTTTTAGGAACAAACAACATATTGTTCTTACCAATTCATCTCATCACACCACATTATCTCATCAGCTGGAATGTGTGCTAGTTTTTCAGGGTTTTTACAGCTCAGCCTCAAATTCAATTGACAATCAATCTTCACTGGAGTACTGAAATATCATTTGAGATATTCGTTTTGTCCAGATCCCATATTTCACTTACTCATTACTCGCGTTCCCTTTGAAATAATAAAAAACCTTTACGAAAATGCAATTAATTTTAGGCCCTTCTCCCCCTCTACAAAACCAAAGACTTTTTGTATTACCCTTGAATGATTACATTGAATTTGTCGTTTCCGTCACCCCTCCCGCGGAGCCGTTTGCAACTAAACGTAAATCTAGTACAGAGTAGTCCTAGTGTAGTATACTGATATTCTTTGGCTCAGTTTACATCAATTTTTATAACAATTGAGATTCTTGTAGTCGATTAAAGGATAAGTCTTTACTTTACTTTATTTTACTTTAGACTAATTGCTTCCCTCCTTGTTTCTGTTAAGAATTGCATCCCAATAAAGGGTAATTCATAATGTACGTAACAGTGAACTCATGTATACTTACCCACCCCCTCTATCTTAAACGCTACGTAGCGGAGATCACGTCTTTTTGCAGCATTTGATATTTTGCTCCGTCAAATTTTGTTTGTAGATTATTTTACCCGTCATCTTCAACTGTTTCAAAAGTGTTAGGGAACATCGTACTATTACAGTCAGGGTCGGCAGTTATTTGTGCAATATCTTTTTGATGGGTTGCGGTTACAAAAGAAGGGAAATGGTTGGGTAGAAGATCATTAAGTCGAAAGTAAGTGATTTTATTATTTACATTGTTGCTTCTCACGTCAATTAAAATTCTACGAACGACTAAAATGCCACTATATACGTTATCGCTAATATGGGGGACTTGATCGAAATTTTGAATATGATATGTTGATTTTGCATTCACGAGTTGGGAGCTAAGGGACTTGGAAGGCTTATCGGGGACGTAAACCTCCTGGAGCCTTTCTTGGTATCGTTACTGCTTTACTAGTACATCATCATCATCCGGTTTGTTCCCGCTCCTTTACGATTCTCCTCCACTCTTCTCTTACTGATATAACAAGTTTCAGCTCGTCACTGCATATAAGGGGCACGTTTACATGGCTTAGCATAAGTCTGTACTCTACTACCATGAAGTCACCGTTTTGCACCCCTCACTGTAACCTACAATGGGCACATGTAAAATATCGGTTAATTTGAAAGGGGAGGGAGACCACTTTGCTTTGCCACTGTATTTGAAACTTCCACCAAGTCAACCCTATTGCAGTGTCAGGTTCATACATTCCCACAAAATGTAACTTTGAACACTTTGTCGGACACATCTATTAGCCAACCATTCCATCACTCTTTATCTCTGTTGCGATTAGAAGTTTGTCCCAAGTACTGAATTGCCGAATTTTGATTTTATTGGAGAAAAATTGATGATGCTAGTGCTCCGGTACAGAAATATCTGGAGTCAACTATCGTTATTCTTTTGCGTGCATTAGATTGCTAGTAAAACAAAACATATAGTGGTGAACCTGGTTTTTACGTCCTTGCATTGGGAATTTTTCATACTTCTATGTTTACAAATGGGATGGAGATCCGGTCTTTGATGCTGGAAGGCGGACTAATAAAAGCGTGTGGAACCTAATACTTTCTCACAATTTTAATTGTAACTCTAAAAACGTTCAAAAACTCTCTTGATTTCTCTTGAAATTATAATAAATGAATAAGAAAACAGTTCAATAACAGTTTTCTTTACTTCTAAAAACATACAGTGATACGTATGTATAGTACCATATGTACAGTATTTCCTTACCTATTAAACTGGATTCTGCCTTTTTTTCTCCAATTGCCTTTCTCCCCTACCGATTCTTTCATACCAATACTTTGCAACTCTTCTCCCAAAAGCTTTGGGTTGATATTGTTGGCATTAGTGAAACCTGTTTTGTAATTTTCCAAAAAGAAAGTGCATTAGGTTTCAACAGTTTTGGTCATTGGTCAACTAGGTATCTCAATTTGTTGTTAACAGTTACTTAAGATCATTAAACACCGCCTAGACTTAGTTGAACAGATACATCTATTATAACAGGATGCTCAACGCCTCTCAGTCAAATTTCAAGAGATATCAAAGAAAATTGAGAAGTAAGAGCTAAATGGCAATCGTTGTATGTGTGATATGAAGTAAACGTGATATAGTCAAAATGGAAAGGATGTAAAAGTTTTTCCTTCTCCAGTGTGCCTTCCTATCTATTGAAAATTGACTTCGTAAGCCCTTTACTCCAGATCCTCTAGTTCAGGCTACCTGATTTTTTGTTCTCGCCATCTTTGCAATAAAGTGGTCAGGCAGATCTGCAAGTGTCTGCCCTAGTAGAGTTTGTCGCTCGTATCTCGTCCTAAGTCAGAAGGATATAGCATCAGTTTCTCAGGAACCTAACGCTACCCTTACTACCGGAACCTTTTTCCTGTCTGCAAGCATTAATCTCAGTGTGTTGGGGAAACTGGCGGAAATTTTGAAAATGTTCTGAAAATGTGTCTCCTCGCTCGTCTCCAGTCTCCCTATGCAGCCGGACTTATCCAGAAAAAGCTTGTTGTTGTTGAGATTCTGGAACTTTCTTCGTATCTCGCCCTTAGTTTCATCGCCTTGCATCCTTATTGCTGTTTATTCTGTTTGCTATTTGGGTCAAGGAGGAAACTATTGAAACGAATTCAAAATGCCCGAACCAGCTAGAAAAGTCGCTACACGTAGCGGTGGTGGTGAACGAGCCTTCAAAGATAAGGAAAAGCCTACTCATATCAGGGAGAGCAACATCTCGGCAGCGAAGGGTCAGTTTTTAGTATTTGATAAATAATAATTTTTGAAATGCAGATTATTTGTTTTAAGAAGCGTAGAAAGTCTTAAAAACATCTTTGATATTTGAATTCAGAAACTATAACTTTAATGTCGACTTTTTCGGAACTGTTCTTCCTGCTTTATCGATGATCTTGCTACTGTAAGGCGAGCTCCGGCACCCGGTGAAGAGTTGTATGCCCATCTCACAGATTGTGAAGCATGTAAAAGATGAGGTAAACGTTCACTAAAGTTTCTGATTTAAAAGTTCTATTTTCTTTCAAAAATAGCGTCGGTTTTACAACTTCTTGAACTATGATATAGCCCTTAGGGCGTGTGGGACCTGCCCCCCTCGGACTCTCCGGGGTACGTAATGATGAACGACGGTGACTATTTTTTTAGTAGAGGGGCGGATTGTATTTTTACGGCAGATATGAGTGATCTATATATTGATGCTCTAGTCTGGTTTAGTCTGCTTTAGTTGAGTAACTGACGACTTTAAAGATCTTCAGGCGCTGCATATCATAGGGATTAAGGGTTGTGTCTTTTTTCTTGATATGGCCGGTCAAGGCCTAATGATATATTGTACAGTCTTGTAATTTTCGTCAACAAACTTCAAGCCATTGACCAGAGTCGGCCAAAAGACAAATTCTTCCAGCCCTTGGTTATACTTAATTTATTTTTGTTTTAATTTTTGAATATCTTTTAAAATACTTACCTTATAATTTATAAATTTAGTAAAATATTTATTTTTGCAACATTTTTACCGTAAACAATGATTTTACAAACCAGGACGGAAGAGAGCAGAGCAAAATGTAGTTGCTAACATAACAATGGTCTTCCTCAGGCATACCAAATGTACTTTAAAAACATAAGACGTTATGTGGCCACAGGCTTTCATTCTGTCGTTGATGTGGTCAGCTGCAAATGAAGTTTGGTGACCGTTACTTCAAAGTACCATGGTGTGGTAATAGGATGTAGATTTATTCATTTACGATTATCATGATTACTGTCTATTTGTTGACAGGTGTATCAGATGCAGTAAGGACCAGTTTAGGGCCAAAGGGCATGGACAAGATGGTATGTTAAACTATTGTCATGTACAAAAATCCTTAGTTGATCCTTTGATGATAGTAAATTTTGATTACTGTTCTCTGTTTGCCAAGATTAGCAGGTATTGTTTGTTTGTGTAGTTTGTAGGCTGATCAAACACAGGTTTCTTTTATGTTATGGTATTGATGAGTACATGTTGGAATCAGTGCAACATGTTATATTGTGCCCTGTGAAAGGTATGGTGGTGCTCAGACCTATCAACAGCCATTTTCTTTTTTCTTTGTTTTAAAACTGACTTTTTACAGTGTCCTTATGATTTATGTAATGTGAGTTAACATGATAGTCATGGTGTTGTAAGAAGCAGCATTTCAAGTGCATTCCTAACTTTTGAACCTATATGTAGAGAGGTTTTCCTCTACAAAATGTATTGAATCCACAACCATTAATCTGGCTATAATTCTGCATACAGCACGTTATGGTATGATGACATTTAATATGTATAGAAGATACTAAATTGGGGAGTAATAACTAAATACAATAACAAAAAGATACCACTATTCTGTGCAATGACCAAAACTTTAAATAAGAAGTATAGGTATCTAGAAATACCATCAGTTCATAACTTGAAGTAGTGGCTCTTGTCCATGCCCATTTAGAACCTTGTTAACCCTCGCTTTGCTCGCAAGGTTGATTCATGAAGTTGTTGAATAATCGCAGACATCCTGAATTGCACAGAATGTATCTCAGGTAGTCTTACAACCGACAGATTGATTTCAACTTTATTAGTTATAAGGCTTATGTATCAGTAATTTATTGTCAAGTAGCTGATTAGGGCCACAGGATTAGAGTAGAAAAGTGTGATACAACTAAAGGAAAGTGGAAGAGCACGGTGAAAAATGTAGACATTCTGCCCATCTGCATTGTCACTTTGTGTAAAAGAATCCTACGTAGAGCCTTGTGAAGATGGTAACAATTACTGATTTCCTTGCTCTAGCTTGTCATGAGATTGTTGTAATTGCATTGCATTCCTTTCAGTCTTTCTGTTTATATTTCAAACTTGTTCAAACTGGCCATATTTGGTATCTGTTGTACACATGTATTGTATCCTTGTTATATATTATTTTATCCTTATTTTATGTATAAAATGTGTGTGCACACATGTGCACACACACACATACAAACAAACACACTGAAACACACTACATAACACATACGAGTTTGTGATTGAATAGACATGAGGATATCTCTGTGTGTATCTATCTTTCACTATCCACATTAGGCTAGTTGTTTACCATACTATGAACAAAGAAACTTCCTAGTTTATATAGTTTCATATTATATGATGCATATTTTTGTCTGAGGCATAAAGAATGGTATATCTATTTCAAATATTCTTAAAATTACTCTACTAGCTGCAGTTGAATATTCACACTTCATATTATAATAGGATGTACCACAAAGCTGTAGTATTTTTCAGCATTCACTATTTGACATACCAAAAAAATGTGATGGACTGTACCTTGATATGACTAAACAATTTGGACATAACTTACATGGACACAGAAAAAATCCGAAGCAGTCAAATTGCTGAAGGGATGTGCAAAATAAGAGGGAGTATAAGGCTACAGTAAGGCATGTTTAATGTGTTGTATGTGGACATATATACACATCGCACATGTGTACATTAAACTAACAAGCTTCCATTTTTCAGAGTATGTCCACCACACTATTATTTATGACCCCTGTTGCAAACTGAGACTAAATTCATCTGAAAAGTTAACATCAATTATAACTATTCCCTTTAGGTCTTTTGATGTGCAGCCTCACCTATCATATCTTTCATTGTTTGATAGGCACACTATTGAAGCCTTGAATGCATGCATTGAATTTTCATGAAACAGAAAGTGTCTGTCCAAGTTAAACAAGCTGGTGGTGCTGTAGTGTGGATTGATTGAGACAGTATCATTTAGTTTGTAAGAAGGGCAAGCTTACTGAACCTGTCAAGATAATGGCAGCAGGAGAATCAGCAGACATGATTTGAGACTAAGTTGTATACACACTTTATATACACTTTATATATCATTACAGAGGTGCTGTTGACTGATTACATAATTGTGCCTGTGTAGTACTAAGAGACACTTTTGGGTTTTCTTATTCCCAGATAAAGGCAGCAGATGGAAATGTTACTATAACTAATGATGGAGCAACAATTCTTAAGCAGATGCAGGTTCTTCATCCAGTTGCAAAAATGGTGAGTTACCAGTCAAAAGTATGATTATCACTCACTCACACTCACTATCCGGGTTTTACGTCTCTGTTTCCTCTCTGGGAGTAGGACATTATGTATGTCATTATTCTGCTGGGCACCCAACCATTTCCAATTATCAAACTTATGCTTTAAATTTATAAGCCATGATGATCCTAATGTTCCTTTCGAGATTCTGGCTTTTCATGCTAGTCTTAAATTGCATGACTTGACATAAGACTATCAGGGGAAATGCTGTATTTTCATGTGCAATCTACTGGCAGTCAGCTTTACAATGTATTCTTTATGGGTTAAGCAGATGAAGCCCTTCCAAGACATCACCTGAAGGAGTATACTCTGATGATTATCATATAATAGAAGGGATAGTTGATGGTGCTTTATGAAGACGAAATAAAGTCAATTATATTTTGCCATTTGCCCTGATAAGCAGCTTGTCTTTTTGCATGTTGATGCAGTATCTGAAAGCAGTGTGTCACTTGCAAATCTGATGACTTCTTTAGGCCAGCAAACTAGCAGTCATGTATATATTGATTTCACTAGCCAGCATTCACCTATGTATACATAGATTGAGATATTTTCAAAAATGCACGTACTTTCAATACTACTTGATGTTATCTTCTAAGTTTAACCTTCCTCTGTTACATCCCCTCACTCTTGCTGTAATATTTTTGCAAGTTAAAATGAAATTGATGCAGGAAAAGTTGAATGAAAGAAAAAATATTAAAAGGTATTATTTGGCAGATCCGAAATTGCATTACTACTGGATCTGCTGTAGGGATTCGTTCATGGAATTTAGTAGACTATTGCTTAGTTATTGCCATCAGATGTTGTGATCCTTTTTCAATATAATATATGTACTGGAACGGTACAGAATGCTAACAGCAACTTGTAGCATGCCTCTTCAGCCCTTACAATTGCTAAAGAAATTCTCTTTACCTAAGGGTGGTTTTAGTTTCAGCCTTGTTTATCAGCTTAAATGCCCACTTTGACATACCAATTTGGTGACTTCGTTTAAGATTTCAAAGTACCCACTTGAGGGTACAGGTTTTGCCTATCTAAGTGCTTACTTAAACTGTGTAGCTGTGATTTGTAATTGTTGTAATCTTCAAATTGGGTTTGTTTGTGCTACCAATGCCTGGAGAGTCAATTAGACAACATTAAATTTGTATAAAAATTGTTAAACTGGCACTTCCTGGAGTTAAGCTTTCAGAGCTCTGTCTTCCTGCTGCAACTTAACAGTCAAAGTACCTGTACATGTATAATACTTCAAAACAATGAAGTATGCATAAAAGAATTTTATAATGCATGATAGCTCCCTAAAATGGTGAGTAAACAAAACTTTCTAAAATAATAAAAAATGGATGAAGAGAATGCAAAATCTCTGTTTAAATGTTCCTACCTACCAACTTGAATTCTTACTGATAATTGGAAATTGTCTTATATATAACTGCTTAAGAACAGTCCAGATATGTATTGATCCCCATATGAAGTTAAGGAGGTCTCATTGCTATTTTTAATCTTATAATCTGCTTTGGAGATCTGGTTATCAATGATGCTGGCTTCTTAAGGATCCCATTTAGAGTCTGGGAAATGTCTGACCACCGTAAAAATATAAAGAGGTACCATGAAGTTCCTGCTAAAATAGGGAGGGTGATAGCACCACAAAGGCACTTTACCTAGAACTGAGATAGAAGAACAAATGCTTTAAGGATCACACTGCATGACAGAGGGGGAGTTGGGCAGCCCCACATTTCTTTTGGCAAGCCATCTTGAGATCCTGCCACCAGTCCCAATGATTAGAGAAGATGTATAATATTTTAGAGCCTTCATCTCATTCATTTAAGCCATTGGGTTCAAAAGAGTTAGCCAGTGCTGCCCAAAAGACTATCTGGTACAAACTTGCTTTGGTTCATAACTTTGTGAAATTTCATATTTCATCAGCAGCTAAAATATCTTGAAGAGTTAACTCTGTGGTACTATTTTTTTCCGGTGTCCCAGGCCTGCTAGGCTGTGATATTGTGATTTACAGTTATTAAATCCTGCTCAAAATCGAGTGGTGGTGTTAGCTACATATTGAAGGTAACATCTTGTGCTTTGTAAGAAATGTACCTTATTTCAGAATTGTAGTGAAGTGGGGCTTTGCAAATTTTGAAGTTAGGTGTGGCATTATAGTTCAAAGCATTGCACTTCAACTTTTGTAATTGTAAACCCAACTGTCAGGGGTAAGCTTGCACATATAAGCTTTTCCTTGAGCAATTTCACACTTTGAAACTGAACCATTTATTTTGAAGAAAACATCTTGTTCTACTCTCTTTGTCACATCCAAGGATATTAAAATTATGTAATACAGTTTTACTAACAGTTGCTCAATGATTGATGAAACAATAACAATATGACATCTCAAGAAACATTTTGGAGTAAGATACTATCCCTGCTGAATGCCCTTGTTCATGCCAGTTATTCAGTAGCTAACTTATGGCTATAGCCTCTAGCCAAAAACCATCATTTAGGTTCCATACATCTCTAGTCAATTACATCAAGGGCCAGGCGAGTCCACCAAATTGGTGAATGGCTCTCTTGTTATGAAGGAAGTGATAAAACTGTAATCTTTTTGTGGTGATGAACGTAACACAATAGGATGTGATGTCATGTTTTTAACCAGAACTAATTTTATGAAGCCATCGCCTGTATCTGTTTTGTTTCATTTTTTTTCACTGTATAATTTGCCCAGCGGGTCAGAAAGGATCTGCTTCTAATAGTTCTAATGCATATCTAGCGTTTGAAAACCATCAGTGTCATCTTAGCCAGTCTTGATAAAATGTAATAAACATGTTTAGTAACTGATAAGAAATATGACATGTTCAATTCGTTTTATTCACCAGCTTGTAGAATTGTCAAAAGCTCAAGATATTGAGGCTGGTGATGGAACAACATCAGTGGTTGTAATAGCAGGAAGTCTTCTAGGTGCTGCAGCCAGGCTATTAGAAAAAGGAATACATCCCACAACTATTTCGGAATCTTTTCAAGCAGCAGCAACAAAGTGTATCTCAATCTTGACAGAAATGTCTACACCAGTGGATTTAGCTGATAGAGAATCTCTTCTAAAAAGTGCTACAACTGCACTGAATTCCAAGGTGCGTGTTTTAGTCATTTCATTGTGGCTTTGTCAAGCTTCAAAATTTTGCATACCATTTTTTTACAATTTTGTTCACTATTGTTAAAATTTACAGGACTTTCAGCATGTCCATTTGAAGCATCTGCCAAGTTTCCATTAATCAAAACCGTTGCCATATATATGCTGTTGTGCATGGAATCTTGAAAGTTGTGTATCACATACAGACATAATTTAACATCAGGATCCAGCCAAAGTAAATAAATAATTGTAGAACATGCAAGATGTTCTTAGCTAGGGCCCTATAGGTATTAGGATTTTGGTATCTCTTGACCAAAAAGCAAAATCCAACTTTCTTTCCTTTCCTTATTTACTCCTGGAAGACTAGAGTTAGGGGCTCAGCAGACCTAAGAGGGGTTCCGGGAGTATAGAAATGGCCACAAGTATATTTTTATGCATTGTGTTTAAGTTTAAAGTGATGAAATGGTAGTTGTTAGTTTTTAATATTGTATGTTGTATAGTGCACAGCAACATTTGTAGAAAAAGCTTGAAAGTATTCTTTCAAGATCTTTGCATGTGTATGTAAACAGCTTTCACAAAATCTTCAAATCTTTCAATTATCTTATCAAAAGATGGTGGACTGTTTGGCCAAAAGTATGAACAGCTTAAATTTCAAAGAAATAGCACAAACTATCTTGTTACCATATTTACAGATTTTCTTATTATTATTATTGTCATATTTCTAGGTTTACTTCTAACAATCAGTCCTTCCTAAGTATTTTCCCCAATTCATGGAAATCAAAAAAGAGACTGGTTGGCAGACTTTGAATACAATAGATCTCCATGTCACAGTTGGCCAATATACTGTATTGGTATAATTTATAAGGTATACTTTGTTGTAGTCTAGTATCATATGTAGATTCTTTTAAAGTATGTGGTGTATGCTTGCACATGGTATGATACTGTACCTTTATGGTATTCAGCTTTGTTGCAAGTGCGTTTTTGCAATATGATAATACCTTATGCACCATATTAACCAGCCTACATCATGTACCAAGTACTGTATTTGGTAGTGTTAAACTATAAGTGTGTTGTATGTGTTCTTTAATTCGCTAAGAATGTGCAATCATTGGTAGTGGATTTATGTATTGAAGTAGGTACAGTAATATTCTCACTTTTTGTGCTGTTCTGGACTGATTCATGAGTAATTCATATTTGGTGGTATGGATAAGTATTAATACTGAGTCTGTCTTTACACATAGGTCGTGTCACAAAATTCCAATCTTTTGGCACCCATTAGCGTGGATGCAGTGCTACGAGTTATAGATCCTGCAAAAGATACAAATGTAGACCTCAAGGATATACGAGTTGTAACAAAATTAGGGTAAGTATGTGCATCACTGTTGATTAGAAGGTTTCTGTGTATCATGTATCATAAATGGATGGAAGTTCTAACTTTTAGCTTACAGTTCTTTTTACGTAATTGTTTTTTTTACTAAAAGCCAACACAGTAAAATTATTAATGATTGTAGTTTGTAAGACTATAAGGCTACAACACATCTGGATTTCTAGCCTTCTACCCCAATAGCAAAACGGAATAGCAGAAAAAATTGCTCACTTACATGAATTATTTACAGAGGTAATTTACCATCTCATTGTTTTGTGTGTGTTAGGTATCTCGTACCTGGCTTAATGTTTGTGAGGTTCCTATCAACCTTAAACTTGATAAACGTCTTTACTGACAGTACTTAAATCAGTTGTTGCGGAATGTGAAATTGTGGTTTACTATGTAGATTAGTGATTCTCAACCTTTTCTGGATTGTCACCCCCTCAGTGATTAAATGGTTCCATCTTTACTCCCTTTCTACGACAAAAGAGACAATAAACCAATTTTTGAACTATTACCATAGTTCAAACAGCACATGCTGGTAGTAATTTTAAGTGTGTTTTTGAGTACAGTTTTTAAACCTCAAAGTTAAATTTCTCGTTTTCAATGTGATGGTTGGTATTGATAGTGTAAGGAGAGTTTCTTGATTTCAGATGTAAATTCAGTCAGGTATAGGGGTAAGTCTATCGCCCCTTTCAATCCGTCTTCACAGGAGAAACACCATTTTCCACACTGTAGCCATATTTGTATACATGTGAGAACTCTGTGACCATGCTTATAGAATGGTATGGATGTCTAGACAAACTTTGCTTGAAAACATAGCGGTCATTTTCTTGTCTTTGGCATGTAGATTAGAAGCAAAGGTTCTTATTTCATGGCAGGGTAGTTTTACTCAGATACTCGATAGTCGGCATTTGATGGTGCCTCGTTTTACTTGCTAGAAGACAGTTGTATAAGTAATGCATTGTAGAAATGACAAAGAATTTGCTGACAATGAGAGCCCACTATGTTGTATTCCAAACAGTCTATGGCATGGTGAATACCAACCTTATGAATTGGCAAGCAAAAATCGTTTGCACAATCGGACATTTAAATTTTTTACCTGATCTGAAACAAACATTAAGCAGCCCCATTAATTTGAGCGTTAAATGAGGATGTCTGTATATGGTGAGCAAGCCAGTAAAAGTCATCGATGTAGAATTGAACACTAGTTCCCACAAGTTTGTGCTCTTAATAGAGCCAAGATGAACCTGTATCCATGATAATGACATTCTTGTGGCAACCCTATTTTCTCATCGCAAGACAAAGTAACTTTGATAAACAGGTAATCCCTTGCCTTATGAGGGACAAATCTACCATAGTAATGTACTTTTCTTTAAGTTCCAGAACAAATAAAAATTGTGTAACATAATTCTTCTCTGAACTGTAGTTTACACTAATAACTTCATGGTGCTATAACGGTATGTTTTGCGGGATTTTTGTAACATTGGCCCAAGTAATGGTGTAAGAAACCGTTAAGGGCAGAGTACAAAATTATGCAATGTGTTTTTTGTGAATGAATCATCCTGTCTATGTAACAGATCCCAGAGTATTTTCCCTGAGATATCATTTTTGAAGCACAGCCTCTTCCATACGATCCACGTTGTTCTTAAGGGTGGTGCTGGTTTTAACTGGAGCTTCAACTTGTGACTCCTTTTGGTTTGTATTGGGTAAAGACGGGTATTATAGAAGCATAGCATTGAGAACGATGCTTTGCATGCTGAAATTTGTATATAACTGGTATGCAAAAGTAAGTTAATTTTATTTCTGCGGGTGTAGAAAAGGAGTTGCTACAAAAATTTCTGGGGAGGTTTTCTTTTCTTAACTTTACAATTTCTATTTACGTGTGCACCCTATGATACCTGGTCTCATGTAATAATAAGGAATGTGCACACCCAAGTGTAAAACCCTTATCTGCACAGTCAATGGAGATATGTTTTACCCTTGTTTATTAGGACATTTTCTTGCCTCCAGGACTTTAGTCTGGTATATCCTTATCTTCGTCCTTTTTCTTCTGTAACATAGTGGTACAATAGAAGACACAGAGTTGGTACAAGGCTTAGTCCTCGAACAAAAAATATCACATATTGCTGGAGGAGTCAACCGAGTTGAAAAGGCAAAAATAGGTCTGATCCAGTTCTGTGTTTCACCACCCAAGACAGATGTAAGTACAACATTTTGTATTTAAAAAAAAGTTCATGATGCGCAAAATTGTAAAAATGTTTAATTTAATAAACTAAATCCACTTTATTCAAGTGTTTTTAACACTTGAATAAAGCGGTTTTAGTTTATTATTAAAAAGTGGTTTTAGGTTATTAAATTAAACATGTATTTTTATGGAAACCTAGAAGTATCTTACTTAAGCGACGATCCCTTGCAGATTAGCGTTAGGGAGATTTTTTGCAGTAATACCTTGATGTAGCATGTCCAGTATGAAATGATGATCTTTGGGCAATACTGACTACATTGGTTTGGTATGATGATACCCGTTTGCGCATTTCAATGTCTGATGTCATCTGGATATGTCGTTACTGTAACTGTTAAAGTGGGCTTAGGAGGGTCTTGCAAAGAGTGACTAAGGAAACTAATTTGAAAAATAAAATATTGAAGAAGTCCTGCTGGCTATCTCCGAAAAATCAGCTACAATATCTAGGGTTGGTAGTATGGTTTTGAGAACATTTTGTTCTGTTTAACATTTCCTGCGTTAACAAGCTTAAAAGATGGTTATCATCACCCTATTATTTCTAAACTAAGAAGATGCGTCACTACTCTATAATGGGTTTAAGGGTAACATAAATGATTAGCAGATGCATCTTTGCTTGCTGTTTGTGGCAGTGTGTAGTAAGTCCAAATATATGTATGTGCAGTAATTGGAAACACTTCTTTTTCAGATGGAGAACAATGTTATTGTTAGCGACTACACACAGATGGATAGAGTATTACGCGAAGAAAGACAATACATACTCGAAATTTGTAAGAAGGTTAAAAAAGCTGGATGCAATGTCTTGCTGATTCAGAAATCAATACTAAGGTCAGTTTTTTGTTTTACACTGCTTTCATTTATGTTTCATTCTTATCGTCAAATTTTCCACCGTCAAAGTATATAGATAACCACTTGCAGAGTACTGTGTGGGTAAAGTTAGCTCCATACTCTCTTACAGAACGGACTATACGGGATTTCATTTGGTAGATCATTATACATGCTTTGTCATCGCATGGTGCGACATCGTTAGTAGTTCGTGTCCTTTTCTTCTTTTCCTCATTTGGTTTGCAAATACTAGCCTTTTAAGGTTGTTACCACTAGCAAATACAGGGAATTCTTATTCAACGTAGTAGTGGAAAGAAGTGGTACAGGTGGTAGTTGGGGACAAACTAGCAGTACGTAGATCATGAATTCACCTAACAGCACGACCTGGCTTCAGCTCCTAATTACCATGAGTCAGACACCTTATGCATTTGGCCATACTACTTTTAGCAATGCATGTTTACAATAACATAGTATTATATTGGGCTTAAGTACAGACATTTTCTTGAATAACAATATTGCTGTATTTTAGTATGTTCTCTGAGAAATCAGTGAATGGAGAAAACATAGTAAGCGCAAATAGTGACAACTGTCCGATGTTTCATAGGGCAGCCCATTGTAACCATTGGCACTGTAGGTCGGCCAGGCATAGGTAAAGAGAAATCGTAATCCAAGATAGGCATTAGCAAATGCCGACGTGAAACTAGAGCTCTGCGTTGTAGGAACTCGCGTCACAACATTTAATGTTAACACTAATCCAACGTGTATTATATGTTCACTGATTTTGTTTATGACGTGCTTCCAGGGATGCTATTACAGATATGGGACTACACTTTTTGGCAAAAATGAAGATAATGGTTGTTAGAGACATAGAAAGAGAGGAGATTGACTTTATCTGCAAGGTTTGTGATGCCTTTTGACATATCTGCCCTTCAACAAGACGATCTTAAAAAGCTTCTTTTATCAAGCTCATGCTTAATATTTTTAACCAGGCAACCAAAAGAGCTGGGATTTGTCATTTACGCATAATATCATGATTCGAGTACTTGTGTTCGCCGAAAGGGTATATATCTATTCTGCCACAAATGCCTAATTGAAACATTAATGCTGTTAACTTCATTTCTTGTGTACCTCATGCTAGTTCTCTGTGAAATTTATTCTCTTAGCATAGCATTTCTTATAGACCGCCCAGCCATCTATCGTGATTTCAGGGTTGTTTGCACTTTGAAAAGTTATTATACGTAAGTCCTTTGATTAACATACTGACTGATGCTAGTGTGTATACAATTTGATAGTATGAAAAATGTATGGATTAAACCCGCAGCGTATTTAACTACAACCATAATTATTCAAAGCATAATTCCGTAATGACTAGCTCAGCACTTGGGGATTCCTACATTCAACGACTTGAATCGGAACAGACGGAAGTGTTCTTAGATGTTGTGGGGGGTTTGGTGTGTAGGGAGACATATTGACACGTTTTGAAACTTTAAAAGCGAAAATTGCACTCGTGGACCCAATAGTGCGAAAGAAGTGCCTTAATGGCCCTTAAACTGGTAATATGACCACATATACAGGTGTATAACTCAAGGGAAGATCACCTTGAAAATAGCAACTGAATTCATCCAAAGAATCGTATCAATACTTATAAATACCAGCTTATGCACAACCGCCTATGTAAGTAGTTCTATGTAAGTAGTTCTCGACAATCTCGAAATGGGCGTCAGAGTCGTCATTGATTGGTGAAGACGAATAGAATGTGTACAACAGTTGTAACGAACGAGTAATTGATGTAATACGTAATTGATACGATGTTCCAATTGTAGGATGACGTACCTGCATTTGCTGATAGTTATACACAAAGACATGAGTTTTGCAATAAGGTGCCCACGCAATACCAGACTCGCATAGATTGATGTAACAAATATAGCCAACATAGATTTTTATAAATAAAGACAAGTGGGTCGTACATGGAAGTCACTTCTCCATGAATACACCATTTTTCGAGGGCCTGCTGCAAGGGTGTTGTGGGTGACTCAAAGCCACTTTGTCCTACTAATTGTATATATGGAGAGGCTATTGTTTCTGTCGTGTGATGTATTTCGTTTTTAGTTTTACAAGCTTCGTATTTTCTTTGTATTATATACCTTTTTCAAAATTCCGTTCTAGACTTTAGGTTGCCGGCCCATAGCAAGCTTAGACCATTTTGCACCAGAGATGCTAGGAGCTGCGGATCTGGTAGAGGAATTCTCGACAGGTGTCAATAAAGTTGTCAAAGTAAGCCAATATCACTTCAGACATCTCCTTTGTGTTTTGTTTTTCGTTAATGAACGGGTACCAACTGCTGTCTCGGCTTCTTCATGCAGTTGCAACATTTAATTTGATGGGACTTTTCAGTATTGACGTAAGACTCAAATGCTTCTTTATAGTTACATGCACCTTCTGCTGTGGAACGGGAACACGTCAATGGTGAACGCTACTCTTCCACTCTCCCTCGTTATTTGGAAAGGAAGCACTTGATTGGCCTCTTTGAGCTTTACGCATGAAATGTGATCAGTGCGCCGTCAAGTTGACGAGAATCAAGTCAGTGGATCAGAACGTGATAAGAAGAACCACTACCAAGAAATTTTATAAAGCTGACAACACAATTATGTTGACGTAGGAACAAGAGAGTTTGCATAAGATAACTTAGATTGTGCACAGTCTTGTATTGATCGGTCATTATTGAAAAATCTATCGCTTCTCTGTAGGTCACTGGCATACAAAATCAAGGACGTACCGTGAGCATACTGGTCCGCGGATCCAATAAACTCGTATTGGAGGAAGCAGAGCGGTCTATTCATGATGCATTGTGTGTTATTAGGTGTCTTGTGAAGAAAAGGTATAGTTCATCGGGGGGCCATTGTTTATTCTCAATTGATGATTTACTAGCTTACGTGATTGGCAACTTTAGGTCAACAGAATAAAGAGGGAGGAATAGGCTGCATTTCTCTCCTGTTATTTTTCATATATGTGGTGTTATTTGTAAAGTAATGACCTATAAATATTGTTTTGCTATGTTAAAAGACATACATAGTGCATTATGGATATAGGTTGTGTTGAGGATGTTTTACCCGCTACGATTTGTCGAGCCGATTCACAGTTGGTATGACGTTAATTCTATCTTAGGTGCTTAATTTCACGATCGTTAAACCGTGCCGATTTTAGAAAATCTTGTTGCGTTACAACAGTTTTACTTCTGGGTATTATATGAGCACAGATTATCATAAGAAGAGTAGAGTGAATGGAGCAAGGACACATTGCATCTTTGAGGGATTTTTGCTAGAAACAACTTTCGCCAAGAATAAAAGTTTGCTATCTGTTTACTGTATTAACTTTTCTCATTTATCTATTTATTATCTTGAAACGGTTTGAGCAGCGTGTAGGAACATGATGAAGCCATTTCAAAAGATAATGTCGTGATTTTAACTACAATTTTAGCACACCTTTTACGATTTATATGATCAAGATACCAGTTGTATAATTGCTATTGTGGTTCCTTTGCCTATGGAAATCTGTGACTGTATTCCGATTTATTGAAGGCCCCAGGTCATTGTTTATTTCTTTTTACGAAGAAGGATCTCTCTTTTTAGTTGGTAGAAGAAACAGTTCATGTTTAAGATAAAATCCGAGATACGACATTTGTGTTCACCCAGATCGTCGAACGTGCCTTGTTACACGTACCACTAATCATAGCTTAGTGGGCCCTGAAATGGCCCGACAAAACGTAGATTGGAAGTAAGCCTTTAAGGGTTAATAGATTTATCCAAAGATTCGTCCCCGTCAAAATTTTCTTCCATTATCAACAGATATTTCTCGTTGTCTGCCTCCTTGGCCATGTTTTTTTAAAATTGAAGATACTCGTATTTTCATTGAGTTCAACAAAGCTGACACTAGGCTATCCGACTTCAATTTTCCAGTCACCGTGTAAGCTGAGCATAATCAACGAATACTTGACGGTGTAGTCCCATACTTTGCATATTGACTTCATGTAGTGTGGCAACACAGTGGGGTGCTCACATGCCACCAATTCATAGTTTGTATAACAGTAAACTACAGATCAAAGAGAGATATTTAAGACTGTACGTCTATGTCTTCTTATCGTTAGATTTCTTATTTCAGGCAAATTGCACGAAAATATTTGCTACAATAGCTCAAGAAATTAAAGGCTTATTCTTTTGATTTATGTATACAATACTACTAAATACTTATACATAATGAAATTAGTCACATTAATTTTTGTAAAAGGATAAGAAGATACAATCTAAAAATGAAAAATGACTCATTAAGAGACCTTAGAATAGGAAGAAATTACGTGTTGAAAGGTCTCGAATCCAAATTCGCTAAAAGTTATGGGCAACAATCTTATTTTGAGATCGGTGGTCCCTGAGAAGTTAAGGATTAGGTGGCGAGGACCTGCCTGCAGCCGCTCTGAATTAAAAGAACGGCACGAGGAGGCCTAAGCCAAGAAAGTATTCCCGTTTTGCCCAAACTCAAGGTAGCAAATAGTAATACCTATGCAAATTCTAATTGTTGCACAAATTGCTGTATGGGGTCATTCAAAAAGTACGTACGCTCTGAGGGGGGAGGGGGGTATCCCAAAAGCGTACGAAAGCGCACATGGGG
>JAAAKL020004248.1:0-21364 GCA_010016065.2 Carybdea cf. marsupialis auct. non (Linnaeus, 1758) | reverse complement strand
TACTACTACTACTACTACTACTACTACTATTACTACTATTACTACTACTACTACTACTACTACTACTACTACTACTAGTTCTACTATTACTACTACTACTAAATTCTACAGCAAATGCAGAAGACATATGAAAATGGCATTTTTCTGTCGATTAGAGGGTTTTCGTGATACGGGTAATACATAGTATATATATATATATATGTACTTATCTAGCTATATGTATATATATATATATATATATATATATATGTGCCTACCATATGACCCTTTTTCTCACTATATACTAATAGCTTTAGCCGAGAGGTTATGAAGAATCACTGTCTTGAAATAGCGTGCTAAAGAGGTGTTATTACTTTCAGGTTATGATGCATCAAGATAACAGAAGTTCGAGAGACTGTTAGCTGATGGAAACAGGAATGCAATTACATGATTAACAGACAAGGACATAGGCAGAGTCTTAGAACTTGGACAAATTTGTTTGATATTTTTTATTGGAGGGACAAAATTTGGGTTATGGCAAAGATATATCGATCACAATGGAGCAGGAATAACCAATATTAGGGGTATACTTGCTCAGGTGGCTACTAGCCCATTAACTACTACCAACATTTGTGGTGTGGATTGGTTTCAATCATATTCGTGATAGAATATTGAAACTTTACTATCTTCTTGTCCCTATAGGCGCTGATGCCAGATGTAACTTTTCATTGTCAAGTACATTGAAAGGTGTCTTGAAAGTGATTCGTACCTCGTCGACAAGGACAGACGATCTTGTTAAAAAGTTTAGGCAGTTAACAACCAAGATAATTACTTTATTTTGTCCTGTTTAAGTCCCTTTTTATGTGGAGCAAAGAAATTGTGCGATCCTGTCAAGTCCCTTTTTTGGGTTTGCATGGAGAGTTAAATTGGAACAAATGCGTTTACAGGGACATTGAACAGCCTTGAACTGCTTTTATTTCCTGTTCTTATTGTCTCTGATAAATGTTCAGAAAGTTTAAAGAGGGAGAGGCATCATAGTTAGGGAAAGATAAGAAAATCAATTTAGGCTTACGCTGTGGTGTTTATTTGTTGTTCCACATCCTCTCAAGGTAAACTCCTGTTCACCGTAAGATATAATCAATAGCATGAGTGAATGATAACGTCTAGCTCTTCTAGGTATTATTTTTAATAACTTTTTGTAATCCTCTCACTTTCTATAAATCCTTCTACGTTCATTTTAGAGTATGCCGTGATCAGTGTCTGGCAAAAATTCTCAGCATAATGAATTTGATACTTCACACCATTTTTGTCTCTATTACCAAAAATCAACTTTACAAAGTTTAGTGGTGTGTTCATTCTGCAAAGTAATGTCCTATTTTCAGTTCTTTTGCCAAAATACATAATTTAAACTGGAAGCAAATGGGGAAGGAATATATAGACCGTTCTCATTAACCTCAAGAAGGCATATCCTTGTCACCCGATTAAAGTCTATGGAATTGTCAAGGCTCTCATTTCATTGCACTGTAGTGTAACTGAGAAATGTTAACCGGTGAACACTGGGAAGGTAAAAAGCCCTGAATATTCTTTGTCCTTCAAGAGCTCACATAAGGAACCGACGTTACAAAGGATAAATTTTGTCGTTCAAGACCGAATAACAATTCAAGGCTCTGTCAAATAAAAAATTATTTTCTAAACAAAATTAGCATGCAGGTGCAGGTTGTCAAAAGATTGTTTATTCCTCAAGCAGTGAATACCTCTGCAAGCATCCAGTTATTTACATAATCAAGGAGAACTATACATGAAACTGTAGTTAAAAAATATTATTCTAGTAACAAAATGAAATAAGGAAAATCAATGTGTGAAACCGATGACTCGATTTAAGCATCTCGTATGAAAACATGGATTTAAACTTGGATATTTAATGAACAAGGAATCAAATCGTTGCTAGAATTTTGGAAATGTGGCAGAGAATTAGCTTTAGCATGGTGTTTGTTTTACATAAACGACAAAATAAAATAACGTTCCAACTTTAAACAAAATTTAAAACCCATGTTATTTTGAGTTCAGATTGCGAGTAAACGTAGAATTGGTTTCAGATGTCGCTCTTACTTCAGAATAGATAAAACAGTCATACAATGGTTTATTAGAGAAAAACATGATTGTAAACTTTCCTTTCACTTACTGCCACCAATATGTAGGCAGTGACAGGGAGAACTCCTACTTGATATTGACTAGTTATTGTTTCCAATCTGCCAAACATGTTTGAGTCTAAAGCACTTTGGACGTAATCGTTTCTTCCTTCATCAGCGTACGCAATAACCGTGCCATCCTCTACTCCATAGTGACAAGATAAGATCTAATGACAAGTCGAGATAAGTAAAGTAGTAATATTTTAGGAGAAGAAAAACATCTTTTAATTTTAGTGGTGCTATTCACTTGAAGTATGGGCGTAGATTCAGGTGGGACGGGGGTCTCGCACAACTCACTTTTCAAGATAGGAGGACAACAGCTGCTTTATCCCCCCATTTTTTGCCCCAGAAATTTACATTGCCGACGTTTAATCCTATTGTCCCCATCCCCCCACATTCGTACAGCGATCTGCGCCAATGTCCTGAAGGATGCGATAAATTAACATGAGACTTTTATAATATTGAAATAAGCTTTTAGGGAGCTCTTTTTCTCTTAGAAAATTGATTGGGAACTTTGAGAAGTTAACACTTTATCCCTTCTCACTCCTACAATTTTCATATTGATCTTTTATGGCATCTTCTCTCGGATGTTTATTTCTATGATGGTACACTGATTATAACTACATCTTTGAATAATAAATTCAAACAGAGCTAAAATTTACTTGACTCAGAAAGCAACATCAATTTTTGTCATGGCACAGAGGTGACATTTTAATTAACCGTGAGGTTCAATCAATATCGATGTCATCGAAACCTAGCTAAATCATCTGTACGTTGCAGGCATTTAGGGGTTTCTGCAGAGTATTATAGGGTCGACTACACTTTATAAACCTTTTTCTGAAACTTCTGAACATTTTAAAGAGAGCCTAGTGCAAGAAAAAAGGGTTTCCTATACACTCCATTTCGATAACTAAATCATGCAACAATTTTTTAACACCAGTAGTAATTGCGACGATTGATTAAGCGTCTGTGCTCTCTCCTATGAATTTTTGGAGTTTTCTAACTAAGCCCACTGTTACCCTTCCCTCCTTCTTACCGATATAATACATCTGAAATCTCAGTATGAAGTAGAATGGACATATATTTCAGTAATCTATATAAGAGGTTCTTTAAGTTAACGATGTTTCCTTCCCCTCGTCAGTTATATCTCCCTTTGTTCAGTACAGATGGTTATACTCTTCAGTGTTCCTGTGCTGCAACACCCATGAAGTTAATTACAAAGTACACGATCAGATTGCTCCACAGGTCACGTAAATACGGCTTTGAAGCTACCTGTTCAACCAGCATGAATTGCAGGCATAACTGCTCCAAACACTATCGTACATGTTGGTCGCAAACTTGCAAGATGGCGGCTACACTCAATAGCTAAACGGCTTTCAGTTAATAGGGTGCAAATTCAGGGTTAGCGTAGTTTACGCTGCAGAGTTTTGCAATGAAATTGGATTAACTGTATCCTTAGAAACAAATTACATTTCTCTTCAGATTTCATTAGTTACAAAATATTAGATAACTTGCAGCTGGACAAGCACCACTGGCTTTTTAAGTGTGATGGTTACCAGCACCATCTTGCTTACAAAGCATTTGCCACTCGCTCAATGTTCTTCAAACGTACGTTGAACTTAACACAAACGATTGGTAGCAAACATGGCATTACTGCACACTATCTTTATCTTACTTAAAACCTTATTGGGGTTATCAGAGGATGGTAATTTCACTACACAAAAAACCCTTATTGCGCTTGTTTAGAGTCAGACCGCACATATTGACTAACTGTTGGCTGTAATACCATGGAATGAAAAGGAGCAAAACATGTCCGTTTTTAAGCTTGACGGGATTTTTAGGAAGAATGTTAGTAAATAAGGGCTTAATTCCAACAGTTCTTTTTGAAAGCGATTAGACATAATTTACTGTCCGAGAACTAAAGTTTTATGGTAAAGATTGTGTGGTTTATTACATACAATGTTAACCCTATTGAAACCAGCCTCGGCTTGAAGACGTGGCACCTGCTCCTTTCAACACACCAAGATTTTAAAAGAAGCTAATGAAACGAAAAGTAACGTGGAACTTTAGTTGATCCATATTCAGTATTTGCAGAATTTTGGATCCATATCCTAACAAGGAAAAGGTTCAGAAACGTAGTTTGAAATTGGATTGAGGGTTATTTTATCTGTCAAGCATATAATGACATAATCATAGTACAATTCACAAACATAGCATCTTTTCTGTGCTGGAGTTGCATGACTATGCTATTAACTTTTTCATCAGTTGTTTATCAGATTGCATTTCCGTTGCTTTGGATTTATTACAGTGTAGACTCTACCATGGTGATATTAAGTATTCTCAACTCCCTTCTTCACAAATAGTTTTCAGTTATTTCTCTGCAATTCTTTTGTAGACTACCTACCCCGCTACGTAAAGCCAAAAATATTAGCTACATGGTAAGTCAACAATGCTTCTCTATTGGATGCATGTTTAGTGTGCTAGTAACGGTTCCTCGGGGGTTAAGATGGAGATTAGTGCAATTGTCATGTTGCATTTGATTTAAAAGGGAAAAATTGAAGCAACGATAATTTCATGGATGAACTGACCAACTTTTACCAGCTAGCAAACCACTTCCGGATGCGTCTCCCTTCCCTTCTCCTACACAGTCAGAAGAGGGTAAATTTAAGTGCTGCCCTTAAAAATAACTGTCCAACAATCCACTCATTGTGGTAATGGCAATAAGAGAACTAATTTCTACTTCCAACTTAACTCCATACAACACAATTTCGTCGTACTTAACAGGTTTATTTGTTGATGGCCATTAAAAGCCTATTCGTTGTACTGTTTTACAGGTGTTACTTGTACTATTCTTAATACAACAGGTCCGTTGTTTGAAAATGCCTCCATTTTGCTAACATAAAGTTATCCATCTCTCTTCTAGCTCATCATTTATTCAACAGAGACTCGGGTATCCCACGATTAATTTGACAAAATTTAAACTAGACTATTCAAACATATTGGAATCGAGTCTATAACAAGACCCAGAAGAGCGTCAATAAATGAATCGTTCTCCTACTGGGAAAACAAACTTACAACGACCTTCTCCAAAAAGACTTCTTGCAACCGGCAGCCTTTCAAGTACTAGTGACATTTCCCTTGAGTAGGATCTTTAAGGGTTTATTGTTGATCTCGCAATCACTACGAGGCAATAAAGTTGTTTTTCTGTTAATAGCTTCAATAGAAGCATTCAATTTATCAGACAGAGGCTACACTATTGCTGTCGTCTTGTTGTTGAGGCCAGAAATGTTCATTTATAAACGCTTTTAGAAATGTCTTCACAAATCAATTTGCCAAATAAACGAAAAGGGTCAATTTAGCGCGACCACTTGTTTTCTTTATAACCATTCCTTACTCGTTTTCTTGAGCTTTTCTCTCTAATAACAGAGATCTTAGCTCAAGGAAGTGCTGCGTGGACCCTGAATACCTTCAAATTTTGGCAACAAGTCAATTTTATAGGTAGACATCTTTTTTATGAAATATCAAGGTTAAAAGATCGTGAGCCCACGGGGAATCGAACCCACGGTCTCCGTAGTTGCCCGATATGCAGTGCTTTGCCACTAAGCTGCAGTCTCATACCAACGAGAGGAAAATTTGGGATGTTTATTATTTGGATACTGCGTCACTACAAAGCCCCCTCCCCGCTAGAGTTAAAGACATGAGGCTCGATAGTTTGTATGTCTTTAGCTAACCCGATGCCTGTGAAATGTGAGATGAGTTGCAGGCGTCGTGGGTTACAGAGAGTGTGTGTTCGAGTCTGTGGAGACTGTGGTACATCTTGTGTTTGCAGGAGCGTGCTCAGGTCAAGGTCACTATTTGTAATGACTGAAGGCAGACATAGGTGTTATAAAATATGGATACGATCTCTAAAGCAGCAAGATAGGCTTTACTCTCCATTTTTCCCTTTTCGTATTTTCATTCGGACGATTCTTTTTCTGAAGAGAGCCAGACGAGGAAAGATTTTACTTCGAAAATGGATTTGCTATTTCAGGCAATCTAGAGAGCGTTTTAGTAAAAAAGTGCTGAAAAAATTAGTAAACATCAAATTTACCCCACGTTAAGCAGTTGTGCATTGCGTGTCCTTTAATAACTTAAGCCAAACTCAGGCAAATCTAACAATAAATCGACGCGTTTGTTTTTCAGAGATCAGGGCATGCGTTGGATTATCTTTCGAACATTGCGATAGCTGTTGGGAAGAAATTGTTCTTTAATTAAAAAATAAATCAAACATTTCTATTTCTTATTTAAACGTGTGCTTTAAATCTAAAAACATCCGCTGTCATATAAATTACCCTGCTAGTCATATAATAGCTGAGAGATACGAATTATTTTCTAGTTCTCCTTACTCAGCACTCCCACTCGTAAATTCATATCCCCGTGCCCTACAGGTAAGTGGTAAGGCACTGGTCTAGTAAAATGGAAGACTCGGTTTCGACCAACAAACAGTTTTAATACTAAGGACTGATCTTGTTTAGAACTATAGTTTTAAGGTCAACAAAAGTTTTTAGTGGTAAGACCTTGTGAGGCAGTTGCATACCATGATTGATAAGTGGGCCAGCAGTGAACTATAAAACACTGTAATTGGAATACCTTGGGTTTACATCTGGTCACTTCAAATGTATATATCTAACTTGCAGTTTATTGATAGTGAAAAAAATTCACTCGAAAAACGTGGACGCCTTTAAACCAACTGAGGCGAGTAGAGTGCCAACTGCCATGTCACAAATTTGGAATCTGGTCGCAATAAAGTGCTAGAATTTTAGGGTAAATAGCAACCTAGAATTGCCAAGTTATTTTATCATAGAAATTTGCTTTGCAAGATGTACTTTCTTAGAATCCCTTTGTGAGAGTAGATACTAATACCGTAACCCCAAGCCTTATCCCTAACCCTAATTTGATTCTAGAATAGTATATCTAAGGTTAAAAATCCTTCTAGCAAGGTACATTTCTAGCTATTCTAGGAAAGTACATCTCTAGCTTTCTAGCATTTTACGCGTTTCCGACATCATCGATTTCGAAGTCAAAACCTTATCTTCCTCTGTTTTTAAAGACCTATAATCTAAGTTTGAGATCCCTATCTTGTTACAGTACGTAAATCGATAAGTTCTTGATACTTCAATGACGCTCCATTGAAACATCACTATTCGCACTTGTTTCACATTCACAAGTTAAGAACAATCAGTATCCTGACTCTCAACGACACTCACGTCATCTATGACCCGAAGATTACGTCCGCAGCCTCTTACAGAGATAATGCTTTCGCCAGTAAACCTATACTAACACAGATTCTCCGGGAAAAGGGTACCCGGGGCTCTAGTTTTTGCTTTAGATATCTCGAATTTGTGTTAAAGCTTGTTTCCAGTTTACCAATATATTAAAACTATCCTTGGTCATTCGTGGAGAAAAGGAATAGATGGGTAGCAAAGTCGTCTCCAAGTGATACACCACACCATACAATTGTAGGTTAATTTATGTGGCATACTGTAACTTTGCTGACGATTAACCGGACATCTGGTTGCAGGAGTATCTATTAACGTCATTGCTAACCCTATACGACAAGCCCTTCTTCTAATATTACGTTTTAAGAACTCAAATGTAGGAGTCTACAAAATATAGAACACCTTAGAACTGCCGACAAAATATGGTATCAAAAGTTGTCCATTACAGATGTAGAATAACAGATGTGGACAATTGAATGGGTTCTTTTCGTTCATAGGCGATAAGAGTACATCCTGAAGTCCTGAAATTTAGATTAGAGAGCCCTTAAAATATGAAATATTTGCTTCATGTGAGTAGCCATTTAAAAGTTCTGTCATTTGTGACAATTAAAGAAGTAATTTCTTTCAAGGGTTGCCTACGACGAATTTTATCAACATGCATGTTAATTGTACTTTAATCATTTCAATATAAAAACGTTTTATTTGCGCTTAATTTGATCAGTAGTCTAATGATATGTTTTTTGAAGGAACTGGCTGTTTTCCTTTGCTTCAATAGCAGTTTATAAAGAACAACTAGAAATATACAGGCTTTTCAGTTACTTATCCCATCGTCCAGTTTTGTCTTGTTGTCCATTTTCTGGACGTCTTCCCGACTCTTAAAAGCAACTTAGCTAGAGAAAAAGAGACAAACTTTACCATATCCTTTCAATATATGATGCAAAATTCTCAATCATCCTACGTAGGTAACATTGTAAGGAGAAGAAGACACCGATGATGCAAATTCTTGATAATAAAATGTAGTGCTACAAGGAGGATTTAATCAACAGCCTGTTAATTGCTATGCAGACATCGCGTGCTGCATCACAGTCCTTCAATCCTCCAAATCGACAAATTCGCATGTCTTGTATTGATATCAAGCTATTGGAATGCATATTTCTCTTAGATAATGAAGATCAAATTGTTGTGTAAGGGATTAATGAGACTATCATGAAGTTATGTTTTAAGAAATTGTTGCTACGGAGATTTCATTGTGACATCAAAACTTTACATCTGTTAATAGGTTCTCACCCCGTTCAATTTCATGTTAGTGAATATCATCAAGATGCTGATGTCAGATCTATTTTTACTATAGGTGATTGATATGGAGCACCGATGCCATTCGCACTAACACTTAAAATCAACACCTCTTTGTTTATTTCATTTTAAAGTGGTGTGAAAAGAATGCTAGCACGATCCTTGATAACGTCGATGTAATAAACAAGCATTGGGGGTGCTAAATCAACTAAAAGAAATGAGGCCAAAAAAGTTATAAGTCTTCTAATAAACTTCCAGTAGATAAATCCTGGATATTGATATAGTTGCATGAAGCTGCTTTCGTTATAACATGCGAACTAGGTAATGATATTAACGTATACCGAATAAAATAGTTAAAAGTCATCTTCCCCTGGTCAGTCTAATGACAGAATGCTTTAGTTTATTTAGTAAATAGTAAGATTTTATTTATGAAGTAAGCAGTGATCTTTAATTTATGCAATTAATTTCACTGACGTCATCAAACAAGATTTTATTTATATGAAGTAAGCAGTGATGTTTAACGTCATCAAAGAAGAGGGGACTTTTAATATTCAACATTTTCTGTAGATTGGGGTCTTGCTGCCGCCAGTTGTTGCAGTCAAAGTGATTATCATCATAGGATACACTTATTACTTTGCTGGTTTCGTCGCATGAATCGCTAATTATGACATAATATGATAACATAAATATGCTCAGCAAAATTAACTTGACGTAATGCGAGGCGTAGTAAGAGTGAATCGAAGGAGCCGCGTCCACTGGTCTACGTAACGATTATTTTTTATTTACACCAGAAACTCTCAGCCGTGGAGTTGCAAACTTACTTGGAGTCTTGTCTGAGAGAACTTAACATTGCTATCAAAGAAGTGTAGACCAGCAAAACGATTTAATTTCGTTAAACTGATAAATGTAATTTAGTGGTTGTCCAAAAATAGACAATTTTAACCTAAGAAGTGTGGTTTACGAACAATCAAATATTTTAAAGGCCGCCATTTTAAACCATCAATGATGAAAATATGCTGAAAATAATCTAAAATAATTGCAAATGTCCTTCTTGTCTGAAAGCTATCCTCCTTAACACCTTGGTAAATTTTACTAAGTTTTTTCTTTGTAAAGAGAATATTCAAAATGATCAGTTTTGACATAACATAACATAAAATATAACATAACATAACATAACATGAATTCTAGCATAATATACCACAACATGAAATATAACTTAACATAATATAACATATAACATAACATAAGATAAACATAATATAGCATAAAATATAACATAATATAACATAATATAAACTAAAACATAATATAACATAACATGAAATATAACGTTAGGATGCAGCAAATCATAAATTAAATCATAATATACCTACACATGCGGAAGCATAATATAACATCATTTATGACCACATCTTGGTTTCAATGATCTTATTCATTTTTATTCTCAAATGAAAACCTTGGTAATCCTGTTTAGGGTGCGGTTTTGACTTGATAAAGCATCAAATATGTAGTTTTCATATTGTATTTTCTGTCAGGGTCTTGTTGCCCCAATTTTTCATTTTGCGGTTGTGAACTACCCGATTATTTTGACGGGAGTAAACTTAAGAGTTTGGAGACCTGTTTAGAAGATGGACTTCATTTCAACTTGCATCCGCTAGTCATGAAATCATTTTGCCTGTCCATTTCAGCATATGATAGATTATAATCTTACTACTGAAGTATATATTTTGCGCAGTTAAAAGCTCCAGATAGATTTAGTTTGAACAAAATACCTCTCTCACAGTTCACAACAAAACTTCTAATTGCTATTGTACTTGGTCAAAGGTGATGGAAAACAAAGGTGTGTACTGTAAAGTGACCGAGGCTGTAATATTTACCAATTATTGTATTTTTCTACTTTCAATGATGTCAGGATATTTGGTTTTCATACATTGGTGATAACCGAAATGGTTGACCCACATGTCAACATAAAACTAATATTTGAATTGTTTCTTTTCCAACGATATGTAAATGACACTTAAGTGCTTAAGAGTTGGTTCTAAAGGCATTTTCCTGCGAGAATTTTCTCTACTAAGTGTAGCTGTTTGCTAGACAAAGGTTTTGTTTCAAGAACTACATGCAAGAGAATCCTCGTTTCCGAAAGCCTCGCTCTGAATACAGGACTCTCGTTCCGATAGAAAAGACGTCTCTGCTGAAGCCAGCTGTCCTCAACCATTTTCTATGAATGTACCCTTAAAGTGATAAATCAAACTTCACAAGACTCTATGACGTCATACAAGCAAGGTGGCTCAGTCGAGATTATTCAGAAGGGATTCTATGTGCTGCATATACTCAAATGCGTGTAGTTTCCATTTTCCCACTTGTTTTCTTATCATACCAGACAGATATCTGTTAAAGAAATTTCTTGGAATTGAAGCCAAGCGCTTCATGGAGTCGGAGAACCGTAGGCAATGACAAACTTTGATACCATCTAAAACGGCCACAGTATAATAACGTCATCATCATCACCATCATCATCATCGGTCGACTTGTGTCGGAATATCTCGGCATGCTCTCCTCCACACTGCACGGCCCACCATTGCCTGATTTAGATTTTCCATTGGGACATCAGAGTCACGTATCATAGTATCTACGTACGCGAGCTTTCGGGAGTTAATTTTAGTAACATAGCAATTGTTACCAAAGTTCTCGAGTGCTGTCATGGAAAACGTCTTAAGTTGAAAACGTGAGTTCCTTTCATTAGCTGGAACAACACTTCCGTCTGTCTAACCGATATACGTCATTTTCTGCTTGGGTCATTTTTGACTGTCCGACACAAGCTATCTATAGCTATTTCAAATTCATCAGCGGTTTTTTATAAGACAGAACGGCATGCTGTGTGAAATTATAAGACAATCTTTCTGTATTCCTTGTACCCAAGTTACTTAATTACAGAAATTTTGTCATGTCTTTGTCAACTGTAATAGACCAAAGATTGTCCATTAAAACATTCAAAGCCATTCTACGATTCATCAATGAGCTTACTAGCTTACAGATTCACTCTATTCTCTGGCTTTATTGCAGGCTATAGTTTTAAAGCTGTTTTACGCGAGTTGATCTTTGATAGCTTCAAAGGCAGGTGTTTTTAAAGTGTCAGCACCTTGAAGAGGATGTCTTTTGCAGTAGAGCTTGCCTCCTGTACGTCATTTGTTCACGGAAATTATTGTTTCGTCGGTAAACACATGGCTTTAACGATCCACGCTTGCTAATTTTTCTGTTAAAAATCTGTACAATGCAGTTGGTGGATTAGAGCATCAAAATCGTTAGCAATATCTGTAAATTTTCTGCCTCGACACGTCAGTTAGTTCCATCTGTAGTATTCTGTTTGGTTCTTTATGCTACATTTGGTGGACTTTTTGGATAGGATTATCTCCCTTAATTCTTCTGTAAAACGAGGTTATGTACTGACTAAAAGGCTTTTTACTTGGTCGCTTTTAGTTTATCAATACAAGAGACCTAGAAATTCGAACATTTCTTTTGCAATCCCTTGCTTTCTTTTTTGTATCACTGGCTTTTCTTAATGGTAGAACGTCGATAAAGCAAGAAGTACAATGCAGGAGGGTGCAGATTGTTCTCGTACCATCCAATTTTGCAACCTTCATCCTCCTGAAATATCTCTAAACAATTGTGAAGAGCTTCCAAAGGAAGTTTATGCTTACGAGAAATATTGCAGTTACACGGAATTTCAAGTACTAATGATAAAATTTATTAAAATCTTTCTATAAATAACTTATGAGTAAGGGCTACATTAGCTGTTAATATATAATACGAAATATAAATCAAGTTCAAAATTCTGATATATCTTGCAATTTTTTAGATGCTGGTCACAATGTAGATTACTTTTTCGCATACCCATAAAATTTGGTTTGGGATTTCTCATGTATTCTTAAAAGTCCAATCGGAGTCTACTGAAATTCTGTCAGAATCGGATTTGATGCTTTTACATTGGTCCGATTCGGATACGAATTGTCAAACAAGCATCATATTCAAATGGACTTCTTGTATCCCTCTAAACCGAATTTAGTATGTTTTTACTTCTCCTTAATTTTGAACTCTTGCATGTCCGCCAGAATTCTTATTCATGTCTGGGTAATATGGTAAATGGGTATTAAATTGTATCGATAGAGTTCGAGCTTCTCAAATCTGATGTCTAGCACTAAGGCATAGCTACTTCCCCATCTTTCCGCACAAACTGAGAGCAACAGATTACAAAATTAGCACAAACCAGTCAAGATATAGTAACGTATATCAGTATTCTAGAAACGCGATGGGCAGGGGTGGGATGCTTTCCTACGTTAAACTGTCAACTTAATTTTGTCACCAGTTTAAGTTAAGGACAACACTGTGATACTTTTCGGATACGGATGGAGGTGTTTCCTGCAACCCTTTTCTGTTCGGTTACAACTCCCAGTCATAGATGACAAGTGATAGATAGTTGATTCCTAGACGGTATCCCCTGTCACTATAGTTACATAGACGGTGAAGGTTCTCAGTTTAAAAAGTGTTGCCACGACATAATAACTGTATTTCCTCCTTACTTAACAGTTATTTTGAGAAAAGACACAAGTGAAAATGCCTGTAGCTGTCAACTTCAAGATATACGCCTTGCCTGTGTGCACATAGCATTGCAACAAGTGTCTTGGTATGTGCAAATAGCGTACAGGGTCTGATGTGCTGTGAGTCATCGTTGGATATGTATGATTATAGACCTGACGATTTTCTGTGGTTAGCAACAAGCATGGTTCATCATTATCGCTATAGGAATCAGTTGCCATGCTTTAAACCATCGCTTGACGTTCTCATTAGAAAATAAGTTTGGTTTTTACGGCGGGTGTGGTTAAATAATAGACAGGTTTTTGACAACGCTGCAAGGCTAATGATGTAACAGTAGTATATAGTATAGATCTTTCATTTACTTCCAACTTTATTTTTCTAAAACAGATCGAAAAGTTTCGTTAACTCTCTCGGATTGATAGGCTCTCAGAACAGCACCATATTCAGATGGTACATTTTTTCTCTGTATTTCCCTAGAAATTCGTGCTGTGGCATTTGATCCTTTATTCCTTGTGTGGTTTTGACGGTTTAATCGTCTACTTCTGCTGTGGTAAACTAACAACGTTGTTAGTCGTCCTTTCAATATTCTGATTTACGAAGATAAGGGGGTGGCGCCGATCTCGAACTCTGTGATTAAGGAGTTGGATGGATAAAACTTCCTTCGCCACTGATTGAAAATGCAAAGGACTTTCCTAGGAAGGTTCATTGTCACTATTTATGAAGTAAAGTGATGACGTCACAAATCAAAAGTTTTTGTAATAGTAAGATTGGCCCCAGATATCTAGAGTCAACCCTGTGATACCTGTTTTCCAAATTAGCAGACCTGTAGTGTATATAGTGTTTAAACTAAGGACGTTTGAATCTCATAAACCTCTGGTCAAAACTCTCCTTGGACCCTTACGTTAGGAACCAGCATCAAAAAATAAGGTTTTATTAGAGAGATCTAAAACTTTGAAAACTGATGTATCGATGTTGGGAAATTGCATCACTCTCAATTTGGGCCATTGACGTTCTTACTAATAGGGCAACACGAAAATTGAATATTTTTTTCCAAAATCGTGACGTCACACTTTCCCTATGCATATTTGTCATTGACCTTATAGAAAGCAAACAAGACAGGAGTTTGGTGGTCGTAGAGTTTCCTTTCAATTTCGTATTAAACTTGGCAGCCTGCTATAGTTTGTAAAATATATTGCTAAATTAGCCAAGTCTTGGTTATATTAGATGTCTTTTGCTCAATAATCTGCAGCACTAGTGGAAGCCAACTTGAATTACAAACCCGTGAGCAATAAGCTAATCATTGTAAGGGACGTGGGTCCATGGATCATACATTCTGCCACCGTCAAAGTCCATTCGACAGAAAAAACTTTTATGGCACTCTCCATTCATTTTGTAGCTGCGTTTGATAGTATACCTAGAGAATCCATGCAAAAGTTGTTTAAATACAATGTTGCCTCTTAAGATTTTGTCAACATCCTGAAAATTTATTACATTGACTCTGGATGGTCTGTGCACATCTACAATAAAACTCTTAAGTGTGAGCGGGTTCACTCTGAGAATTTCATAATCAACACCACTGTGAAGCAAAGCTGTGTACTTCCACTAATCATTCTTCACTCAATTATGGATTGAGTAAATAATGAGGTCGGCCAAAGCGAATCACTTTGGGGGTAAAATAGAACTGCATATCAAAGGCCCTGGATTATACAGATAATACAGTTCTCCTTGATAAATCAAAACAACAAGTCCAGGTTCTGATAGGCAAAGTTTTGTCTAACGCCTCCAAAGTTGGAGTACAAATAAGTGCTTCAAAGACAAAGGATGTCAGCTGAAACTACTGTGTGACAGGGATGAAAATTGGAGGAGAGTTCCTGGAATGTGTTGACGCCTTCGTGTTCTTAGCCTCTCCTATATCAGGATTAAAGGTGGCAGCAACAGATGACCTTCCAGATTCAGAAAGCCAGCGCAACACTTAAAAGGCTGGTAAGCAATAGTCAAGTCATAGTGTTTGTTGAACAAGCTTATTTTCGTATGACTCTCATCAGGACCATTACGTCATAAATACAAAAGCTGAGAGGATCAAACAGTTGAAGATCTAAAATCTAATTGGTTAACAATAAACGAAAATCTTAAATCTAATTGGCTAACAGTACGCACGTAAAGAAAAACATGACTAAAACAAACATACGTCTAAAACAAAGTCCTTTTGGCCGCAAAGATCTGATTTTGTGCGTTTTAGAAGGCTGCAGAACCGCCTGTGGCCCGCACATTTCAATCAAGACAAAGGCAAGAGTCATCAATGATATGGTCATCCTGACCCTGCTATGTTACGCAGAATGTCATACACTATTTCCAAGAGAAGTGTCTAGCACTCTGCTTAATATTCTCGTAATATCAGAATTTCACAATTCAAATAATGAAAAATCGGAAATTTGCTGGCATCAACAGCTCTCCAAGAGTAGATCAAGTCAACCAGTTTGCGGCGGGTCGCTTATTGGTGGAGTTGACGAGGCCCGCCTACTGAGAACAGATTGTGCAAAAGAAGATATATATCCCCCGCTCAAATGTGCTAAACAAATGACGTTTTTTAGTTGTCGGAACTGGCAGTTAAATCAGCAGCAACAAAACAATATTTTAAGACGTCTCGTGTTTAATTTCTTGACGAATTCATAACGGTAATTTAAACCTTGTGTTGTTCAGATAGCCACACCATTGTGATATCTATCTGAATTTTCTCACGTCATTCGAAATGTTACCAAGACTCGGATTTCTTCTTCACAACTTTCCTAATCCTGCTCTTAATGTCAGATCTCACTGTGCTTGGAATGCTCTGGCGGCCCAGTGCCATCTGATCTCTTTCAGGAGCTGGAGTGAAACTTGTTTAGTTATCTTGAAACAAAACTATATAACTTTGTCTTACAAACATTCGACAGACAACTTGAAAATGACTTGAACAGATATTTCATGTCAAAAATTCCGAGCGTATTTTCTGTAGATGATTAGCAAATTTAATCTACCTGTTACATTTATTTCTATTTTCACACAAAATAACACAAATTACAAAAAATAAAGCTGAAGGGAAAATATATTTTTAACTAACAAGACTCCGTTACGCCTAAAATGTTCTGCTATAACGTAAACAAAGTGAAAACATATTGGAGACAAATAAATAAAATTTTAAAATGTCCATTAAAGTAACATTGACTAGGGTAAAAATAGTTACATTAATATGTTAAGAGATAAAACGTACTTCTAATAAAAAAAAAACTCTTCCAATTTAAAATGGCAGGGATAACATTATAAAATCTCATTAGCCTTATTTCCATAATGGTCCCTTTAGAGATGTGTAAATTGATGACAAGGGTGTCAAAATAGGATAAGATTCTACTAGACGCACTGCTGACCATTTCAACAGAAACGTGTTAGGAGGTGCCCACCTGCCACATTTTCGAAATAGGAATTTTGGCTTTATAAAAGAAAGCTTTGGAAAGCCTTACACAGTAACAGTTGATCTTGAGATCAGGCAAAAGTCTGAAGAGTAATAACCTCTTTCTTGTATATTTTTTCTCTGCCAAGCTCTGATGCAAATACTCAAAACAATTGTTGCGCTCAATGTATTTTAGGAGTGACCCTTTCTGCTTTAAAAAAATTGGCTGCCTCCGCTATTAATGAAGGTGCTGCCTATTTGAAGGCATGCGGAGGCTTTCAATATCCCTTCTCTTGCCCGTGGTGCAACAGAGGGTTCCCCCAGCTTCCTATAATAAGCTCCAGTTAGATTTTAACATGACTCAGGCTCCTAATAGTTTCCCTATGGCACTGTTGTGGTACGTTCTCCCTCGTCTCTACGAAATGTCTTGCCACAGTGGAAGGTCTGAAACACATTTTAGACATTTTGAGTCTTTAGTTTCAGAATGCTTTAATCCTCTTTTTGATTACTAACATTACCAACATGTCACTTTATGACAACAATCTCTCTCTTTGCTCCAATCAAACTGATGAGAGGGTACTCTTTAGTACTATTAGATCGTGTCAGAACTATAATCTATGTAAGACACGTTCATCTCTGTTCTCCATATTTTTTAAAGTAAACTAACAATATAATAGGGTCTAAAATACGCATAAAAATAATGCTTTTGAACTCGAACTTATAATGAGTAGATCTTTAAATTCCGAACAATTTCCAAAACCGCAATCTTGAATGATTATTATAAACTCCGAAATTCTACAGCTCTGGAATTCTCTGGTACTCCGTAATCCCAACTCTCAAGTCAAAATTGATTCTTTTAGGTATAGTCACGGGCATGACCTTCGATATGTAACTGATTCCTAGACTATTTCCACAGCATAGAGTATTAACACACGTATCTGGGGCGTTGTCCTTGAAGTCTTCAGTGTAATCATGCGTTGTCCTTGAAGTCTTCAAAGTAATCATGCGTTGTCCTTGAAGTCTTCAAAGTAATCATGCGTTGTCCTTGAAGTCTTCTATGTAATCATGCGTTGTCCTTGAAGTCTTCTATGTAATCATGCGTTGTCCTTAAAGTCTTCTATGTACTCATGCGTTGTCCTTGAAGTCTTCTATGTAATGTCATCTACAGCTTTTAGCTGGAGTTTCCGAATTGAGGGGAATCCCCTTTTATGAATGAGTGTCATTCCCCCGGGTGGGAGTAGAAAGTTATGATTAGAGTTTAAGATACTAGATTATAGGAGGAATTAATAATTTCACATAGTAAACCCAAATTTAAATTTGGAATGCATGACACAGGACTCGCAAGGAAAACAGACATGTACATATATTTTATTAAGTAAATAAGTATGTATATATGTATATATTTGATGTGAATATCCTGTCAAAAGATTCGTAAATAGAATAGCAAAATATGTGAAGCAGTTTAATATTGTCAATTTATAACAGAATGCAAAGGTTATATTAGAGGAGATTTTATACATGGTCCATCCTTCATGTCCCACATCTCTACGAAATGTCTTCCTAATTTCTAAGCTGGCCCCTGCAATCTTACGTTATCAGTTCAACAAGGATGGCCAGTATAGAATATTTCCTTTCGTTTTAAAATTCAAATATCAGTCTGACAAGATAACCTTCGTCACATTGATCAAACATCGGTACAACACCTGAAGTCAAACATTAACTCGCAGCCAATATGATATGACAAATTTGTTATCTCTAAATCTTCCTTAGTGCAGGTGTGTGCCTCTTGAAGACAGTTCAGAAGATAATACAGTCTGACTTAAAGCTAGATCCCATTTCAATATCGTAACCGCTGTCGTCTCGATTCCCTGTGTTTTCTATACTTTGATTAGAAGCGTAGGTGTTTCAATGTGCCTGAACGTGTTTCATGATGAGAAACTCTGGTTGTACTATAAGCAATGATTACATCATACTGATAAAGTTACAGGAAATCGTTTGAAGTGGTACGTTTGAAAAATCAATCTAGAAAAAATCACGACAGCGCGTTTCCCAGGTTTCCACACCGGTAGCATTATATTAAATTAGATGGGGGGTATTGAAGCAGCCGTAGGTTTGGGGGTCACAACTTTTATTTCCTCTGTGTTTCTTTGTGTTGAAAGTTTGGTGGGGCATATGCTGTCTCATTTGGGGGACATACTCTGCAACTACTCCCTCGGCGCTGACCCTGGGTATAGCACATTATGTTTTCTTTAGAAATTTTTAAGAGCCTCGTAGATATTATTAGGAGGTGTAGCTCGCAATAGTGGCTCTGTGTAGCATAAAGACAGCGGAGTAAGATTATTATGGGTCCGGACGGACAGTGGGGGGTCAATTTTTCTACCTTACTGTTTGGATTTAATTGGTGCAAAGTGAAATTCAACAACCTGTATCTGTCAATATCAATACTTTTGTTGCATAGGAAATTTATAAGCTGCTTTAAAAGCCGTAAAAATTTGTATACTCACAGTGATCTTAGCTAATTCTCGCCTGTGCAGATTTGGAGATTTTCTGCTTTATAACCACAGTGAGAAACGAGGAGGAGGTCCGCTAGAAATGGAACGGGAAGGAAGGAATAAAGGAATGAGCACTCTTTAAATATGTGAAGTAAACTTCCTAAGGCCAAATAAACATGTCAGTGATGGATTTAGAAGAATGTCAATTTTCTAAATACTACTGGCGAAGCTGCGCCAGGATGAAATCCGAAAAGTTGTCAGAAACTTGAGGTGTTTGGTAGCAAAGTGTATCTTTTTACCCAAAGCACAACAGAAATACTTAAAACCTAATCTTGCATGCAACCTTGGAAGATACAAGATCAGTTTGGGACTGTGAAAATTCCCCCAAATTAATACGAACAAGGCAAGTAAGCACCATGCGGGTCGTGCGATCTCTAACTTTGTGAAGGTACGACATGAGACATACGAACGCTGAAAAACGTATCCTTTAGCAAGAATAAAAAAGGTTATCGAAAAGTTTATCTTAACCGAACTCGCTAGAAATCAATCATTGGTTTATCAATTGACATAATTACCTACGTTAGCTTCATTTCTGATTGATTAACTTGGCTAGATACGCAGCTTAGTGAGTTAAGTTCATTAGTGACTTATTTAAGTTCGTTTCGTGAGTTAATTAGTTAGGCTCACTTTGCTATTTACTTACTTAGTTAGTTATTTAGTTTCATGACTTATTTTTGACCTAGAAATCAATCATCTATTGGTTTATCAATTGACATGATTTCCTACGTTAGCTTCATTTTGATTAATTAACTTGGCTAGATGCACAGGTTTATGAGTTAAGTTCATTAGTGACTTATTGAGGTTCGTTTCGTGAGTTAATGAGTTAGGCTCACTTTGTTATTTAGTTAGTTTCATGACTTATATTTTCACCATTCTCTTAATTAGTTAATTAAGTTCATTTCTTGACTACATTCCTTAGTTACTTTGTTAGGTTCGTTGTTTCTTCAGCTTCAGTTTGTTACTTTGTTTATTAGTAGGTTACTTAAGATCGACACTTAATAAGTTCGTTATTTCCTTAGTAAAAGAATAAGTTGACAAAAGAATAAAAAAAAAAAATGACAAGAAGTTGACATAATTTGCTCGCAGCCACCATGTTTGAAAGTTTGTTAACCTGTCATAAGATTCAATGCAATTCATGAAAAGCAAATAGAGAAGGATTCAGAAAATTCTGACGAAGAGATCGGAATATTGGCACCAGTTCAGATGACGCAAGACAATTCAGATAAACATCATCATGCTTTAGCTACTTTAATAACACAAGGCTTAAATTGCGTTTATCAATTCGTCAATTAATTGAAAACGAGGCGCCTTGCTAATATCCCAAAGCTTAGTTTGAATCATGGCATTGTTGCTGCTGATGTAACTACCAGTTCTGACAAATGAAAAACGTCAATTGTTTAACACATTTGAGCGGGTGATTTGCTTCTTTGATTGTAAAGATGTCTTATTTGTGATATATAGTGATTGTGTTAAAAGACAGTTAGAAAAAGGTTTAATCCTTGCCAAAAATATCGCTTCGTGCCTTGCTTGAGCTATATGCGACGAGTGATTTAATCTTCAATGTAGAATTGATTTTGGTTAATATCAGAGCTATAATTTCTTTACTAAACCAATACTTGTTTTCTGAAATTGTTAAGAATATAAGAAACAAAAGATTCTTAGATTATTAGGCTTCATATGCTATGAAAGTTATCAAAGGCACCTTCGTTTTATATCTCCGGTCTCAAAACTGACAGAATTGAAAATAAATGGCAGGATCTCTGGCACTATCGGGAACGAAGTAAATGTTTTCACGAGTTTTACGGAATTCAATTATTGCAAACTGTCATTTAACAAGGTCATTCACGAGAACAAATTTTCAGCTATTTCGTCAACAGTTGCAAAATTCGTGAAATCTGGTTCTTGCGAGAATTATTTTCCCTTCAGTTACAAAAAATTTGTAAGGGAGAAAGCACACATCACGATCGGATATGAATGCAACTATCATTTTTGTAATAAGATATATGGTAGCCTAATGACAATTCCTGATTTCTCTAGTTGCCATAGAGCCATCCGACCCCAGCCTTCACCAGT
>JAAAKL020004247.1:0-21364 GCA_010016065.2 Carybdea cf. marsupialis auct. non (Linnaeus, 1758) | reverse complement strand
TACAATCACAATGCGGGAAATTTCATAAGGATTCCGTAGATAACAAATTTATGACCATAGGGAGACCACGAAGCAAAATAGAACGCAAAACAGCTTATGGGGTCGAAAACGACCCCATTCGCTGCGAAAGAGTTAATGCATGTATCGTACCGTACTGTGGAGACTTTGCTGGCATTTTGTTTCTCCTACTTCTGTCTTGCGTAATTGAATCCTGATTTTGTAATAGTTTGCGCGATTTGCTTTAGCGTAATTTATTGCCCTTTAACAGCAATAGATAGTGACTTTTACTGTCCTTTGATCATATTGTCAAAGAAGAGTGACCCTGCATACGGTACACTTCCATAAAGCTTTATGCACAAATGGCCTATTGTTAAAGTTGATCACTCGAGTGCAGCTCTACTTCACTTACTCGTACCAGTTCAAAATTCATTGCTTTGGCATATAGCATACCACCGAAACCACTACAGGGATCAATTTAAACAGGACACAAGGGGTGATGAAGAGGAGTTTCTTGTTAATACATCACATCCAGTTATTATTTCTAACATCTTTATCTTTTAACAGAAATCAAGGTAGCAATTGTTGTACTCTATATGGTACTGATGTAATGTAAAACAATGAAATGTTAGTTAACATTACTAACTGAAGCCTTTTTAATGCTATATGGTGAAGGCTGCAAAAGATTCACATTATATATGGTCAAGGAGGGTAAAGATTATGCACTTAGGGATCTTTGTCGAATTAACACTTGATGGATCATAGTGAGATACCCACTAGTCGTACCATTCACGGAAAATGCGTCAAAGATTGAGATTTTTCCAAGATTATCACTGTGAAAGAATTTCTCGCTGTTCTGTTTATGATTTTGTGTGTGTAGCTTTTACCCTCCAAAGCGGTTAAATACTACGCACTTCGCTTCGAAAAATTATGCACTAATTGAGAGTCATCTAGGTCGATGTGACAGGGGTTTATTTCATTTATATCGATGGGGTTTGAACTTTCATATATTACTTCCATCTTCATTTGCATTTTCACTGATTGATGACATTTCTTCCAAACGACTGTATTCAGGTATTTCTTAGTAGTTGTTGAAAACTCACCTCTTGTACAAATATTGAGTGCAACAGTGTAGAGCTGTCGATGTAAATTGCAACCCAAACATCCTGTATCCTCCGCTATTCTTATCACTGTAAAGCAGACAATAGTGGTAGTCGTCTCAAATGTTTGCCAGGGGCATGAGGAAGTTTTCAAATGGGTTATTTGTAATCTATTCATTTATCTTCCTGGGCCTACGGGACCTCCTGGTTGGGAAGCTATCGTATTGTTCTCAACTGCATTGAAGTTAACTTTGGCAGAGTTTTGGTGGGCAGAAAATACACAGTGATGTTATGGTGCTTTTCTTGAGAATCCTACAAGAGCTTTGGTCTCCACAAAGTGAAGGATCATATTTGAAACAAGTGTCAGTTTTAAGCAGTTTTAAAGTAATGGTTTTAAACAGTTTTAAGGTAATTGCAATGAGTATGTATTATTTACCTGCTAATCAATGGTGCGTATTTTCTACAAGATTTGGCATTTAGAAATTATGCAGTTATGTTATCATGATTTTCCTGAGAATCCTACAAGAGAGGGAGTCCTTGTGAAACCACAATGGAAAACATGCAATTAAATCATAGAAAAACAAAAATAAAATGCTCTGAAGGTACAGTTTTGCTTTTGAAAATTACATCTGTTTACGGAAAGCCACCAAAGTCCATCATGATAATTTAAATTGCATCATAAGACATCTTCAGTCAAACACTTGTTTATTACAGAATTATTAATAATATAAATTGAAGCTTTGTTTCTGCAGATAGTGTGTATTTGGTTTTACATAGTGGAGAGTCATCTTTGAGACGAGGGTTGGTTTTCAGCAGTTTTAAGGCAATTTCATTGAGTGTGTATTATTTACCAGCCAATCGATGGTATGTAATATTCACCCTCCTTGACCATAAACATTTTATAGCAGAAAACTTTGGTATAATTCAAACAATAAACTGATGAGAGTTAAAAAAAGGCTGTCATTAAAACACTGACTAAACTTTTATACAATTTTCAAGTTTGAAAAAAAAGATTTGAAAGGATACCAAACTTAAACCCATAACACATATAAAAATAAAAAACACATAAAACGCTCCACTTCCTGAACTAGGCAACCAATGATTATAACATGTATTTTCTACATTACTGGTTAGAAGGGAAAGTTCATATACCACAAGAAGAGCAAGTTCATAAAATAACAATGTAAGAATTAGGACACAAATGCAACAATCATATAACTTTACTTTCCTTAGTCCAATAGCTAAGGTGCTACATTTGTATTAATCCCGCAGATAGCAGTTGATAAGTTGTTTCACATTATATTTAGATTTTGTATACGTATTAATGTCACTTGAGTTTAATAACCATGTTAAAATTGTGTAGCGTACATGAATTGTAGTCGCATTGAATAGGAAGAAGAGACAAAGTAAAAAGTAGTCAAGTCAATAGACAATAGTAGGAAAAAGAAGAAATATCGAGAAAAACAGTGCTCCTCATTGCGTAATAAAAAATATATCTTGGACATCTTCGGTCCAGTCACTATATTTCCATTTTTACAGGAACAAGTTCAAATAAAAACTCAAAATCAGCCTATACAACAGCCTAAGCATGTTAAATTTCTTGGTGTTCTTGTTAATAAAAATTAGCTGGAAAAATTGTTTACATGAGCTTTCAAAAAATAGCATTTTTTCCTATCAATTTCTAAGCCTTTACAATATCATCTTCATCATTTCCCAAGTAAAGGGAATTTGCTTCAGGGCTATGTCCTTATGCCTATACATCGGTTGCAGGAAAGAAATGGGAAGGCTAAATATTGCATAAATTTAAACATCCTATCCTAATACACCTCCAACTCAAATCTTAACTAACGTAAACACTTTAAATATTAGCAACTTACTTCACTTACATTTACTCTGCTTTTTGTAAAAATATTAAATATATTATCACCAAACTGCTTCAGCAATATTTGTTTTGATCTAGCAACAAATGTTTACATATTGTAAACCTCACTTTTACATTATGCCTATCCTTGAAAAGATTTCCATTCTGATGGGGCCATTATATTCAGACGTCTCTGTCAATCTGCCTCATAGTCACCTGATGCAGCTGCGACCCCCTAAATCCACCTCAACTCTTTACCATCCCTGTACACTGACTTAAATAGATGGCTCACCATTAACGTACATTAAGTACAAAGTACATGCATGAGAGCTCTCTAGAGAAAAGGGTACATAAATTCAGTTTATTAAAAAGACCCTGATTTAACATTTTGGTCTTACTAAATGACGGATAACACCCCGGCCCACTAACTGTAAATAAGTTAACTAAAACATACCACGACTCAACTATTTGCGACAGGGTATACGTATACCGCATTTCTAGCTAGCTTTGTTGTGTCAGTACTAGTATTTCAAACTTAACTCGATAAACATTTAATAATTTATACAAGCTAAAAGGCAATTTTTGACACTATACCTCCACACACAGATATCTAGAAATATAGATACTAAATATAAATATATAAATATAAATAGTTATTGTAGAGAATATATAGAATACACATCACGACATGATCACGTGTGTGGTCGCTTAGCGCTCTGATCTAACAATGTGCACTAACCTTCCGTTCAATTGCAAGAACAGCATTTTGATCCTGAAAGGCCATTTGCTAAACACTTTCACTTTCATACATTTGAGACTTCCCTAGTGCGTACTATGCATGTATGTACAGCACTTGACCACTAAGCTTTTTACGAGGACCAGTGTATTTGACTTACACTCAGCGCACATCAGTTTAAATGTACAGGTATTCATGTGTTTATATTTTGCTTGAAAACGAGTCTACATCTTCATCGAATCACTTGTCTTCTTGACGCCTGCGCAGCTTCCCGCAATTATTTCATTCAGGAATCCTCGTTCGCTGGATGCAATAGTTCTTGTTGTGTGACACCAGAAGTGTTAAAGGTCAGTTTGTTTAACGTTTTTTCTCCCTCATTATACATCATTGTTGGGGGTAACTGCTTGGAGAAACCTTCATCGTTTTCTCCATAAACTTAGGAGGTCAGTATTTTGCGTGACAGGAGCATGCAAGCAAAGGAGTCTGCGGTCTAAGCTAATGGACTAGCACAGATGCCATAAATAGTACTTATAAGTTTATGCCTCTCCGATGCTGCAATCAATGATTTCTCATCTGAAAACAAAGCATAAATACATAAGTTGAGATAACTGCATCGAACAGGATCGCAGATTTGCTAATCACAGCCGATGGGCACGTACACAGAACATATGATGATCTGCTAAAACGGCAATGTTGGCACATCGGCGCGCCCAGTATGATAAAGTCCAGCAGTATGCAGTTATAATATGCTGTTTCAGAACTCAGGCTATATATTTTTTGTGTGTTGTGTAAAGAACAATACTGATAGGTCTACAGGACCTACCCTCTGTTTGTTTATTCAAAATCACAGGTGCATGTACCAGTTAAAACTGCTAAATAATAAACAGGTTATATAAAGTACATACAAGTTCCGCAGATCCTTTGGTTTATATATACCCTTGTGTTAGGAGATTCGTAACTAATCGTAACTAGGGTTAACTAATCTTTTATAAGAATTAAGAACAAGAGCCAGGAGCAGCAGATCAGAGGAAAGTTTGGTAGGCTTTAAGCCTACTGAAGATGCACACTCTTTCCACATGATATTATTCGGTAACTTTTCAATCAAATACCGTAATCTAACCAGCCTTAACTGATTACAGAGTTCATTGCTGATACAACTAATAGTCACATAATCTGGAAACAGGAGAAGCAATGATTCAATATCTGCATAGTATTTTGGTGGAATGTATGCTGCCACACTACAGTGAAATTTCATTAAGATCGAGCTATCATCTTTACCCATGGTATTTATGAAATACATTGATAAACTGAATAAATATTTTTATATATGCTGAACCTAAAAGGCTAGCAATCAATTATGTGCATAAATTAGTAAATAAACAACTCAGTAAATACACATTTTCTGTAAAGTTTTGATGTTACAATGTATAAAGCAGTGTATGGCCACCATCATGTTACTCACCTCCTGAAAATGAGAAACAAGAGACATTGAAACGATAAGCAATGTACATGTATATGTTGTTAAAATATATGCAGCATAACATTCAAATAGTTGCTGCTTATGTGTGTTAGACCCATTAGAAGGATCTATCATTGGAAGTACAATGATTTGGTTGACATCAATTAATTGCACACTGTCACAATACCCTAGCTACTGTCTTATGAGCAAGTTTGCTGATCTTTTACTGGTAAGGTAAGTAATTTGATGGTGTAAGGATTAGTTTCAGTTTTGACACGTCTTATATTTGCACGTGGTTAGCAAAGCTGCAAAAGGACAGTTTTATAAGTGAAAGGCTTCGGGTTGTTAGACAGGTTCCACTTACAGAAGCAGTGTCATTTTGAACTCATAATAGACTTACTTTTAATAATCTATCAAATAATGTTAAGGTTTAGAAAGTTACTAAATATCATACATTGTAGAAACAATAAATTTTTACCTGAAAAGAGTATTATTAATTTTTTAAATAATGTCTAGTAATATAAATTGGTGGTTAAATGATGAAATAATTAAGTAACCACGGATAGTGTAGGGATTGTCACCACTGCCATCTCTGAGCTATAAAAAACATTTCCCTTTGTATATATATATATTGCTGGATTTTATGATTCTCTTTTATTGCATTGTACAGGTTTCAGCAATAAGATGGGTGTTGATGATGCATTTTTAGACCAGTACACTCGCAAGCCAAATAAAGTTCAACAATTCCAGAAAATTTACCAGGTATGACTTATATATTCCTTTCATATGTAAATGTACTACAAGTGACCATTATGGAACTCTTGACAATTGGCTAGCTTTGTATAGTGCATCGTCATCGTCATCATTTTCCATTTAACATCTGTTTTCCATGTTTAGCTTGATTTGAAGACTGCACAGCAACACATCAATATAACAACACTGAATAGAAAAAAGTTCACAAACAAAACAAATGAGACAAAAGATATGACAAACTTCTAGTTTTCACTAGATACTGTGAAAGTTTGTACTAGTCAACATTAAAAGAAGGTTTTTCAATTCATATCATGTTTAGTAGACAGGAAAATCCCATTTCTGAACCTTGGCCTACATGGTTTCATGCTGTTTGTGAAGGACAAAAGCAACCCCCCATTTTCCATTATTTATTTGGGTAAAATAGTTATTTTAACCCTTTAAGGAAAACCGAGTGTTGGAAGTGAGAATGCATACTTGCTCCTTTACAGAATATACAGCCAGTGAGTGCATATTAGTATATAGTTTTGTTGTGCTGTTCAGAATTGCTGAGTTCATGGAGTTTCAAGTGAATCTGCATTCAAGCATTGCTTCAGTTTATGTAATGTCATTTGTGCTTCCGTAGAGAAAACACTCTTGTTGTTTTGCTGTCCCCAATTAAATATCTCTGTAGGTGCCTAAATTTGGTCAATATATTGCCTTTGAACGCCAGCTCTCACAGCGAAGCATTCTGCACTGCTTCCAGCTCCAAATCCTTGGAGTTGAAGTTGGTTCAATTCTGGTAAAAATTGCATTAACAGAGGTTGAAAAAGAAATTTTAGTTGGCGTATGCTAAGTAGACAAAAACCCTCTGTGGAATTCATGACCTCATGTTTTGAAAATGGAACAGAACAGGAATGCTGATGATTTGCATACAGCAATAATAACTTTGATAACTATATGTATCCTGTTCCTATTGGTAGCAATCCTACTTCCTCAGCAAGTGACTCTCCAAATCCTTGCAAAGCTTCTGAAACCTCAGCAATCTTCAAGAAAGGTATCACTGTAGCAGTTTATATCAGAATTTTAAGTGATTGGATAGTGAAATATAAGATTCAGACTTGCTACATACAACACTTTGATCTGTGTTTTTGATAGGATATTCCTGTAGTGCTTTAGATGTGAAGCTGGTACTCTCTTTAGGATTGTATTGAAATCAAACTCTTGAATTCAGATATTACCATCCCTCCTTTATTAGAAGGTGGCAATGCCAGATGAAATGTTGGAATTGATTCCATACTTTCAATAAAGGAAACCAATGAAGTGTCAAAGGGAGAGATGATTGCCTGAAAACCAAGGGGGGGGGGGGTCAAAGTTAATAGTTGATTACTGTTTCCAGCAGAAAGTTGTATTTTTACAAACAGTATCCATGTGTTTTATCTTGCTTGAGAGAACACAAAAACAACAGTACCTTTGATGAACATCTTTTTAAACTTGCTGGAACATCTATCACTTACACACTCACTACTCACTAATCCTCAAGCACCGTGTCGTGCATAGAGCCAACTTGCAACACAAGTGTTGGCCAGTGCTGACGATCAAGTGGAACATCTATCAAGTCATCAAAAATCTGAAGGGATTAGGGGTCAAGGGGCAGGGTCAAGGGGCAGGGTCAAAGGGTAGGGTTTCAGCTTTTTTCTCTAAATCTAGACCAAATACCACAAAACACCACATGTTGGCAATCGGTGGTTTTTACTCCAGTTGTTACTGGGGGAAAATGACTTAAACTGGGGAAGTGTTTATTTACAAGGGCACCTCAAAGAATAACATGGATTGTCTTGGAAATCTCATAGTGGATTCTAGGTATTGCCTTGTGTTTTTTATAACCAGAAAGCTTGTCTAGTTACATTAAAAATTGGGCGGTACTCATCTCTCCATGATAAAAACACAGTTGTTATGATCATGTTTGTATTTAGGGTGTTGCAAACTCTGCCATGTGAGTAAATAGTTCCCCAGGCAACGTCTCTGCCCAAAGAGCACTTAGAGGCCTCAAATATTGAAGGGTTCATACAGTCTGGAACGTCAGGGGAAAATCGTCAGGGAAAAAAGTACAAATATTTAGGTAGGTTGTGGAAAGTCAGGGATTTTTTTCAAAAAAGCTAAAAGGCCCGGGAAAGTCAGGGGAAAATCTTGAACACATTCTGCAAGGAGTTTCTAAGTTGAATACCATGGTATTATTCGAATATAGATATTAATTTTTTTGTAGCCCTTCACATGTTCCTTTAGTCTTTGACTAGAACTTGGAACTTAGAACTTAGAACTTGACTAGAACCTATGGGGTGTGAATGTGTTGTAAATTTTTAAAATAAGACGTAGATGCTAAATTGATTGCATTACATTGTCAGGTGATGTGCAATTGTAGCTCATGCTTGATATGGCAATGGTGTAATCTGTAGATAGGAATATAGTAAAAAGCCCTTTTTGTAAAAAGTTTGAAAGCAAAAAATGCAAGGAAGAGAGATATTCTAATTGGAAAAACCGGTTGCTGTTTAATCTTTTGTAACTTCTCGTTCTTTCTTTTATAATAAGAAATTGTCTTGAAAAATAAAAGTGGGTATAAAATGAAGTACAACTACTATCGCTAGAAGAACATACATGGCTGTCTCCCATTTAGGGAACATCCTGCAACCTCATAGCATTATTGTTTTAAAACCTCAAGATGTGATGGAAATGACATTTCAAATGATTAACTCACTATTTTGAACTGACAGAAACGCTTTGTATCATTTAGCATGGAGTAATCCGTAAATAAAAGAAGTTGTTTTCTTATTTTCTCATAAATCAAGTTATTAAGCGCAGTCCTATGGGAGTGTGAATGTGTTGTCAACTGCATGTTGATGGAAGTTGCTGCTTAAATATTTAAAATCTTCAACCTGTTTAGATGTGTATTTCTGCCCCATTAAACCAGCTTCAACCTGTTAGATGTGTATTTCTGCCCCATTAACCCATCTTCAACCTGTTAGATGTGTATTTCTGCCCCATTAACCCATCTTCAACCTGTTTAGATGTGTATTTCTGCCCCATTAAACCAGCTGCAACCTGTTTAGATGTGTATTTCTGCCCCATTAAACCAGTTTCAACCTGTTTAGATGTGTATTTCTGCCCCATTAAACCAGCTTCAACCTGTTCAGATGTGAATTTCTGCCTCAACTCAAGGGACAGTATGGTCTTCCATTTTGAAAGTCATTTTTACTATGAGCCATGTGCAGTCTGATTTTGAACGAGGATTCTCATGCAATGCACATCTTCTTGAAGAGAACATTTAAGATGATTCTACTGTCAGCAAGCGTCTCATCAACGATCATTCGGTTTCAAGCAGCCTAAGACGTTGTGCGGTGGAGATAACCAGTAAGTTAAGGGCATCATGCCAGCAAGCTCGTCACTCCTACTTAGACGAACAACTTAGACTCGTCACGTCATGGTCTCACTCCTACTTAGACGAACAAAAAAATGCAAGACAAACCGTCATCTGAAAAAACAAAGGAGATCATACTTCTGGAAATACAGGGATTGCAAGAAGAAGTACTTAACCTGGAAAAAGTAGTAGAGTTTTGGATCAGACGTTTGTGAGTCTTGTGCAGGAAGCTGAGAAAAGGAAAGATATGGTTGTTAAAATTGCAGAAGCAAATGATCTAAAGTGGAAATTTCAAGAACGGGTTAATGAGAAACAGAAGTTTGAGAAAGTCACGAAGGTTATCCAAGCGAAAGACAGTAAACTGTAAACATGAGACCGGCTTGTACTTTTTGTATTTGATACAAATGGCATTGTTCTGCCCCTGTTTTCTTAAAATTTGGAGGAACTGCTATGTTTTTAGAGGGTTATGATTTCGTGAACGTGAAGCACTTCTATAAGATGTTTTCAGTGAAGTTTCTTATATAACAAGTTGATAAGAGCTTTTGGCTTTTTTGACAATTTTATGACTCTGTTCTCCATAACGTGTTTATGTAAGGACCGTATTACAATGACCGACTCGAACACACGAACTGAGACTACAACCTAGTGTCGAACTCAAAGAAGACTCATGAAGATAAGAATTTCACTTTATCTTACAAATCAAAATATGTCTATGTACACTCCAAGTAGAACTTGCTTCCTAAATACATGGATCATCATATTTATATTTTACTAAACAATTGTTTTATTGATACACTATCATGCAGCATGTGACTTCCCGCGCGCTAATGTTTCGCATGCTGACCTGGTTTCGAAACTAGTTCTAATCCTGACATGGATGGGACGGGATGGGATCTAGATTTATTATACATTTTTGTAACAGACCGTTTAAATTGACATTTATCAAATATGTTTGAAAAAAAGGTAATTTCTCCTTAAGTTGTTTACCTTGTATTGTCAAGTTATCATTGTAACATCTGTTAAATCCTCCTGGGTGTGCATTACACCGTGAATTACTGCATTCTTATAGAGGTATTTTAAAACAGCCACATTCTTCAGATCAACCCCAAGTTTGTTGTGAGAAATCCAGTTATCAACATTTACTTTGTTTAGAAGGTTATGTTGGTTTTTCGGGAGTCATGAAGTAAGATCTTATCTCAAGCTGTTTACATTTTTTCCATTCAACATACAATATAGGTGTATGGAAACCCTTGTGCTGTAAGGAATGTTACACGTCTTGTTTGGCTGCCCAGCCATCTGTTTCCCAGTATAGCTCCATACTTAAAAAGAGGCGTCACTAACCTCGTTTGGAATGAGGGAAATAAATGAAAAGTGTTGTACTCAGATAAATGTGACTTTCTCTGTTGCCTTTTTGAGTAATGATCGTACGTGCCTATGTTATTTTCTTTTATAGATTCAGATTGGAAAACTATCGTCTCCGCATTTCGATGTTTATTCACCTCGAAGAAAAGTCATGACGTTCAAGCCAGTATAGAGGAAGAACTAGGCGGACGAGACAAGTATCTTGTTTCATTGTCAGTACGCAGTGCTTTCGATGCGTTATTGAAAGCATTGGCAGTTCCTGTCGGAAGTGAAGTTATCATTAGTGCACTGAGTATTCAAAGTATGGCCGACATTGCTAAAATTCGAGGCCTCACGGTAAAAGTTGTTGACATAGAAATTGATACTTTAGAGCCGGACTATAAACATCTCGAGTCATTGATAACACAGCGAACGGCCGTTGTTGTTGTGGCACAGTTGTATGGCCGAAGGTACAATCTTGACAAATTGATGTTTATCGCGCATATGTATGAGCTGCTTGTAGTGGAAGACTGTGCGCAATGCTACTCGGGGCCTGAATCGCTGCTTCCACGTGACGTGGATATCTCAATGTTCAGTTTTGGCCCAATCAAGAACAGTACATCCTTTGGAGGAGCAGTGTCTGTGATCAGAGACCCAACTCTTTGTTACAAAATACGAGCAGTACAGCAACAGTATGCCAACCAGACCGATGTGAGCTTTTATCTGAAACTGATTAGATACATACCTGTCGCGGTTTTCATAAATTCCCCATTTTTGACGTTTTGCAGTATCGCAGTTATCACGTTACTTGGAATCAGTTCATCCGACGTCGGAAGACGGTTTTTTCGCAGCTTTCCAGGTTCTCTGATGCCTGGGATTAGATGTCAGCCATGCGTCTCTCTTCTTCTTCTTCTACAAAAGCGGCTGTTGGAATTTTCCGTCAATCTCCGCGAGAAGGGTTTAGAAAACTTTAATCATGTTAAAAGTAGTTTGTCACTGGACAAAGCCTACATTCCTGGTATTCTGACAGACATGAGGCAGAACTGGCTGTTTCCATTACTTGTGGTAAGTGACAAGTTTTCATTAGAATGTATTCAAGTAGATGTAGATGCAGTGGAGAATTTAGGGGGTGGGCGAGCGAGCCGTGGCGCTTTAAGCGGTTTCGTGCGTCAATGCTAAGACGAAGATGTACGTTTCAGTCTATCTTAAACTCGTGGAAGGAAATGGAAAAAAGGGCACCATACCCTGTAAAAGGAAGGTAGTGCGATGTATGGCGGTATAGGGCCGCAAAATTGAATTTGTCCGAGGGCCCAAAGCCACAAGTGTGTAGATCGAAGATTGGGAAATTCTCGTAAGCATGGAAAACAGGGGTTAAAATATCACTGATTTTGATTACTTGTGTTTTAACTTACGTACATGCTTTCCATTAACTTCTTGTCATTACCTACCTAATTATGTAACTGTTAGATTATGCGCTACATTACTTTATTAACTTTCATCGTTCTGTCTTCCTTCTTGACTTCCTTTCGCCACTCTTTCTAGCAGAACTTCTTTCCTCTGTTCCATCTTCCACGTCTTCCGTCGATCCTTCCTCTGATAGTCTTCTTCTTTTCTGTCCTCATTCCTCTCATTCCTTTTACTACGTTGTGCTGCAACCCATTTCTGTCTGCTCTATTGTTGCTTCTTTCCCTTTTCTCTTGTTTCCACACTTCATATTTCGCTTTTGCTATTACATCCTTTTGCCCTCTCGTAATTCATTGTTTGTTCCTGCCTTTATCTCGTTATATCTTTATTCCACTCCTCCTTTTTTGTCTGGCCTCCCTTCCTTTCGTTCGCCCTTCCGTTTCTCCTCACTCGCTTCATTACTTGACCTCTCACTTCTTACTGTAAAGTTTCTTCCCACCTTTGTTCTATTCTTTATTCCATCTTTTCTTCCTTCTTTCCTATCTGTGTTCCGACCCATTTGTCTCTGTTCTTCGTCTATTCTTTGTCTCTCACTTTTAACACTGGTTCGTATCTCCCGTTCTTTTCTTCACTCATTCGTGCACCCATTCCTTTCCCCTTTTTAGCCGTCATTTCTTCCTAGCGACCTCCCGTTCCTTTCTCGAGCTGTTGGCGACTTTATGATTGTTGTCAATGATGGATCGCCTATTATAATTGGCTGCCGTACCTATTGTCAGCCAAACTTGATTTTTTTACCTTTGGAGACGGTGCAATGTATTTCTCTCCGATAATAAAATAACAAAGATGTGTTGTTCTTTAGACAAGGAGACAGTACGCACATGATTTATGTGTCGTAATGTGAAATAGCTAACCTAGTCTCGCACTGATTCTAGTAATGTTAGCTTTGTGTTTCAAACTTGCAGTGGGGATGCGAAAGCGTTGAAGGTAGAGGAGCACCAGTTCAGGAACAAGTTAGCAGTGGACACCCATTGAGTGTTAAGAACAGAAATGTTTTATGATTATTGATGATCTTATTACGCAGGCAAAAAACGATTTTTGGGATTGAATGATGAGGGATCTATAGATTTCGTCACTTCAGATGTAGAGTAGTGATTTCGTAACGTAGAAGCTTTACTTCATACATCAAGATTTTATGGTATATTATTAGTTCGGTCTTTTTCCACAACAACTGAATTTTTCCTTTGCGATTTGTCACTTTTCCAGGATGATCCAGATGCTATATTTAAGGAATTAAAAGAAAAGGGTTTTGAATTAACCGCTGGACCTACACAACTTACCTTGCTTACTGCCAGTGAGGAGCCCAGAGAGTCACCAGACCTTGATGGACAAGATTCACGAAACGGGCAGGATATATCAATTGCTTGCCCTTCGCTACATAGACCCATTACTTCACACGACAGACAGAACGGACCTGTTTTAATGAAAACCCCAGAATGTGAACCCGCAGGGTGCTCAAATACTATATTCGCTCATGCAAATCACCAAGGTGCCGAAAGGCAGTTGCATGAAGACGAGGTTTTTGATGATAATGTCTCTAAATTTTGTAAAGGTTATCTCCCGGTGATCAAGACAGAGGCTGGAAGCTGCAAAGGTGTTGAATACGACGCTGGTAATGCCATGGCAGCAGGAATTTCTACGGATTCGTCGCATTTCAATGGAGTGTTGGATAGTGAATCTCCGCCCGTTATTGAATATCATTCTAGTTGCGAAGCAACGACGTCGGAACTTTTTGTGAAGTGCAGTAAACATGGAGACACTAGTGATGATGCTGTAGATAATATTGTGATCGAGTGCATGGATATGACTAAAAGTCATGAGCGGGCAAGATTTAAGGACAACACTACCCAATATGAAAACTTTGTATCCACTAACGTTCCCAGAACTAAAAAAGATGGATCTGATAGGATTAATGATAAGCAAACCGAATGCACTGGAGAAAATAGTCAATCTGTTATGGTATCACATGATGCACATTCGGTATCAGAACCCTTAAAAAAGGCCAATTTTATTCTTAAGCATCTTATTTATTTGCCTGTACATAAAAATTGTTCGAAGAAACATTTACAGAATCTGGTGAAAGCGATGAACGAGGCTCTTGCAGGTAGAGAGTCTATCTATGATAAAGCGGAAAGCAAAGGAATCTTTCTGAAATCGAAGCTTTAATAATACTGATAACATCAATATCCAAAAATTTCGGACACCAAGATTTCGGACGTTAAATTGTCTAATTAAAGTTGAAAAGGATGGCAGCTCAAACTATGTTTTAAATTTTGAATTTTTCTTATACCAAACACACCTCGAGATATTCTGAAGATTTTTTTCAGGCAATAAATTGTTCTGTCAATTTAATTGACTAACAGACCAGTGACCGTCATAATTCATACTTGAGACCGTAATTGTGACAGAAATATTGAGGAGACTACATTTTGAAATTGATGAAGTGGGAAAATGTCGCCCACCATGGTTGGGCGAGGAAGAAAATGTTGAAAATCTGCTTCCCAGAAACGACCTCGCGTAAGATGTTGAAATATCCCATGCTTTGTAAGCCTTAAAATTTCTGTTCAAGGTCCTCTAACCATTTTTTTTTGCATAAAAACTAAAAAAGCGTCCACTTGTGGTATTACTTGCTGGCATTAAGAGGCAGTATTATGCCAACTTAATGCATGACTTGATCTAAATGTAAAACGCTGACCTTTGCTGAGCTCTTGTAAAATGCTGCAAAGCTTCCATCTGACTAATATCTGAAGAATTATCTTTAAACGAGCATTACAAACTCTATGACTGAACTTGTAGCTGAGTAAAGTCGAACTCATTCTCATGTTGCCTTCTGGCAAGGGTATGCAAATTAGTTTCACACAGCTTTTCGACCTTATTTACTAGTCAGGTACGATACTAAAAAGGCAAAACTATTTACTCTTTCACTTTAAAACCCTACTTATTTTGCATCTTTTGTCTTGTGGAGGACCAATATTTCCTTTAATGTAAATTTCCCGAAACCATGGTTCTATCCTAGCGGGTAAATATGAACCGAGCCCCCAGGTTATCCTTGTCACGTTTTAAGTTTCCGACAACTTTGCTGCTGGCATTCAAATACTCTCGGGAGGGTAGTATACAAAAAAACCACGGTATAGAGAAAAATACTCTGACCCTAAATATTGGGGGCCTTCAGCCCCCTATCCCCCTACAATTACGCCCCTGTCATGTGAACAATAAGTCTTATCATAAGCGTCTATTGGTATTTAATCTAATCGATCAATAAGAATGGCAAGTTCATTACAAATGTTCTATTGTTGGAAATCACAGCCAAAGATGGCATTAAGTTTCATTCCAAACTCTTAAACATTCACGCCGAGACCTGTTTATTTAAAAACAGTTCAGTATCATGTGAACTGAGCAAAATCAGCGCCGTGTCCTCGAGCCATCTGGGACATCACCATAAGTTGAGGCCCATTTGTCAATGTTTTTATGTGTAGATGCGAAGTACATATATTGATAAACTTGTTGTTTTTCTTTTCGACAGTTCGAATATATTTGTGTACGGGCGCTTGATGGTTGTGTTCACTGATGGTTGTGTTCTTGCTGGATAGAGGATGGGTGTAGGATAAAATTTCCTCTGAAGAACATTTTCATATCGTCATCACTTAGTTACTCTGTGATATGTACTTACACTAACGCTAGCAGAAAAGCACAATCTACCAACACAATCTACCTGCACAGCGATAAAGAAGAAGACGTAGAAATTTGATATTATTTAGGGGTAAAGGCCCCGTACTCGTACGCTTGCATGCCGTGAACCCTTGTATGATGCCCGAGTAATAATGCGAGCCTACTTTAGACTTCCCAAGCCCCCCCCCCGCTTGTTGGAGCCCGTTCCCCCTCTTATTAGATTTTGCAAATTAGTTTGTATCACAACTTGGTATAATCCTCCGCCTAAGAGTAATATCCTTCATAAATGTAACCACGTCCTCCACGATTTTCGACATCTAAAAGTCAACCTTTTTTTCTTCCAAAATTTCCACTTCCACTTCTTCAAGTATCATTGATCGTCTTCAAGGGCACTGATCTCTAAAAACACTGGATCTAGTGTATTGTCTCAAAGTGAAGTGAGCCGTTGGACTCCATTACAGTCTGTAACATAACGGACCTTCCCGCGCTATTGTAACTAACGGAGGGCAGCACTCGTGACTACAGTTTTTCGCTGGTGAAGGCGATGTGAAGATCGATCCAGCCTTTTTAGGATCAGTGATCAAGAGTTTGTCCACAGGTTCTTCAGTAGCCCTACTCACTACTGACCAGGGCATATACAGAACAACGGTGCAGAAAGTGTACTTCGAAAGGCAAGATGGTTGTAGCCCCAAACAATAGAGCAAAGCAGTCTCTCCATGAGAGAATACCATAACGGCTTCAGCGAGACTGATAATTACGAGCATCTTAAACGATAGACGACCCTTGAAATTGAAAACTTGTGAAATGAACCCTCCATGCGCAATCCTTGGGACAATTCAAGGGCCTCCCCTGAAGATCATGCAAAGACGTCCCACAGCAGACTCTGATGTATAAGGTCAGAGCAGACACCCCTAGCAATTGGCTGTTCTGTTGATTGAAAGAATAAGCGCCCGGGCACCTATTAAACCATTTCAAGTATATGGAAATTGAAATCATGTAAATCATGTAATTAACAACGCTGCTTCTTGGGAAGCCCATGTTTACGCAATTATGCGTATTTTTGGGTCACAGAAATAGGCAATATGAGGTCGATTTGGACTCTGACACAAGAATAGTTCTCTTGTACTACAATATGTCTCATACAGCTTTCAAGTAAGCAACAACAGGAAAGGGAGGATGAGACATAAAAATGAAATATCACTTCTAATGACGTGATTACCCCTTAAAGCCATGTTACATCCAACGAAAATAAAGATTTCAAGAAAAAGGAAACTAACCATATAACCTGCAAGCATAATTAACGCAAGGAGAAATACCTTTCGGTGCGTTGTCTGGGTAGTTTTAATACTTTTTAAACACCACCGTTAATAGAGGCATTAGGTAATAACATAGGGATTGTGGTGGTGAGCAAGCCATGAGCTGGACTGAAACACTATGTAGTATACATATACGAAATGATGAAATAAGTTTCTTGCTGGTCCTTTTCCTCAAATAAAGATTGTACACGGCTTTGGTCCATCCGTGGTAATCACATAAAAATTGATGTTAGAAAGAAAATCTTCCATTCACACATTACAATTGCAAATTTGAGGTCATTGACCCTAAATCCTTAAGAGAATTTATACTTTAATTTACGTAGCATACTGCTGTCCTTGAAAGATGACAATCGTCTAAGAGCAAACAGTAAATGTTACTAAAACACTACAACTGATACATTGTCGACTTTGTAACAAAGTTTTTCATCATTTAAATTTCTCCCCTTTGGCAAAGAGTGATTTATAGTGATACGCTTGAAGGAAAGTGCCAAAGTTCAGAGTTCTGTATCTTCACCTTCAAATTGGGAGCTCAAGGGAATAATATGTGCATGTGGAATGAAAACTATAATTGGCTCATTTTTGACAAAACAATATATTTGAATAGATACTAGAGGTATAGAAAAGCATGTCACCAACAGGATTCGAACCCGAGAATGCGTTGGTCACTGGTTCGAATCTCGTGGGGTGACGTACTTTCCTATTTCTCTAGAATCTACTCAAACTTGTCATTTCACTCAAAATTGTCGTCACTCAAAATTTCTGTCTGCTCTACATAATTCTCTTCACTTCTCTAGAACAATATATCTACTGTTGAAAATAATGCAGTTATTCACCTGAGTCTTAATGATCGTGTCACACAGTGAATAGAGGCCTCTATATCACTGGTGTCACATGTGTCAGAAACGTAAATCACGGTAAACTTCAATACAAAACAATAAAATGCCAGAATTACTCAAAATACCATTATAACGATTTCTTGCTCTCTTCACGTTGCTAAAGGAGTCAAGACAGCTTGCTCAAACTACAAACCGATTCCCTTTCACATGAACAAATATGCACAAGCCAATCGGGGAGGAATCCAGAGTAAACGTTGTCTCTGGTTAGCGAAGAAAAGTAAGTATGAAATGAGGCAACGGGACACACTTCTCAGCAAAGTCAGGACATCAACAGGGAACGGACTTGCCGCCTAACACAACATTTGAAAATATTTTCAGAAGCAAAATAAAACAAACAAAAAATTGGGTACAATAACGTTCACAAAAATAGTATCCCCCCCCCCAAATTTTGGAAATGTATACTAGAAATCCTTCATAAGGCTCCAGAATGTGATTGTTACAAACAAACAATAACAGTGCAGCAAACACCTCTAAGGCAAATACAATTTGTAAGTACTTCACAAAGACAAACTTTACAGCATTCGTATTACGAAACTCTACTTGGGAGAAATCAACTAAAAAAGAGCAAACCTTAAAAGTATCTATAAGTTCGAGATTGGTAGTCGATTCTTGTCGAAATACATCTCAAATCGCTCAAGTAAAATAACGCTGCTGGATGGAATGACCTACCACCAAAACTAGTAAAGGACGCTTCTCCTGCCCCACCACGTCCACTAACATACACAATCTATTTTTACAGGGGTTTGGCATCCAATGAATGGACGTTTGCATAGGTGGCTCCTGTTCACAAACGAGGCCCCTAAAGAGAACTGCAATAACTTTCGCCTTGTTTCGGTACTTCTAGTAGTATCTAATACACTACAGAGAGCTGCCCAAAACAAATATTTACCTTGAAAGCAATAAACTACTATCAAAATAAAAATTTGGGCACAGATCAAAATATCTCTACGGAGCTGACAACAATATTACTTGCCGCAAACATTCGAAAGGGAGTTGACAAACGAAACTTTAGTTACTGTTACTTACATAGAACTTTTCAAAGCTTCCGATACGCCCTATCGTTCAGTTCGTCTGGAGAACCAGAAATCACATGGCGTCAATGGCAGCGAATACAATTGGCATTGCGATTACCTTCTTAACAGCAAGCAGGTCTCGTAGATAACTGGTCCGATGTATGATTAGCCTTACATGTGGGGTGCCCCAAGCCTCGATTCTTAGGCCATTGCATTTTGGCATATATTTACACCGTTTTGAAAAAGGCATTCAATACTTAAAGATACTCAATTAAAACGGTTGAGTGGTGTAAAAAATTGTCTGTGAATTGAAGAGGACAGTTTAATAACATTAAGAAACCATATTAGTGGTTGTATGAAAGGAAAAGACATTAAAAGTAGGAAAAGGAAAAAAGAGCAAACGTGAAGCACAGCAAGAACATACTGATGTAGTATTATACGACCGGTTACACAAATAATTCCACAAAATAACCAAAGAAATTGCAGGTAAACATAGGTGGGATTGACTAAATAAAGGGGATCTTAGGAAAGGGGTTATATATCAGTCATATTATCAGTCCAGGAGCAGACTTTGGCTACTTACTAAATAAACAATAATAATAATAATAATACTAACATCAATTTAAACCTCATTTCCATTTATTCATTCCGTCGTTTCACGACGATGTGTTATACAAAATAATGTCGTTGAAAGATGGGGAGTTCTACAAATACCTAGGTATCCTAGAAGCTAAAGGAATGCAAACCACATTTAGTTAAGACCAAAGTAGTACGGACAGACTACTTTAGATGGGTACGAAAACTCCTAGAAACTAATCTTAACAGTAGGGATTTAAGAAAATCCGTCAAACCCAGGCTGTCTTATCATTCACGTACAAGGCAGCTATCCTCACGTGGGCGAAAAAGGAAATATCGAAGATAGATAGCAGAATTATGAAAACACTCACTACGTACATCACACTCTAGATAACGTAGACAGGTTGTATGTCAACCGAAAGGAGGGAAGCAGAGGCCTTGTAAGTGTAGAAGAATGTGTTGTGGTTGTAACAATTATGTCCAAAGCAGTGACAAATTACTATTACGTGCTGCATGCGAAACAGATGAAACTGAAACATTAGAAACATCGGAAAATTGACCAAGAAGAAAAGATGGGAAGAAAAAAGATTCCAAGGGCAGTTTTTGCGACATAATGCGCAAGTTATCGATGAACGTCCATGGTTCAAAATTGGTCGCATGAGAAGAGAAACAGGATATCACATAATATCTGCACAAGTTCAATCCTATCGAAAGAACGCCATCAAAACAAAGATTGATGGCACCTAAGAAGACAGAACTCTGCAGGATGTCTAACAGTAAAGATGAAACGATTTCTCTCTTTGTAAGTCAATGTTCAAACATGATCCAAAGAGAACATATGACATGACTGTACGGGCCAAGCAGTATATTGAGACCAGTGGCAGTTTTGGAGGGTGAAGAATCCGGACCAAAAAAGTTTGCGAGCCCTATGACGTCATACATTGCAAGGCAGTGCATACATGGTCGTACTACGGAAGTTCCGGAGACACTGTATTCCCTCCAGTGGGTATCGTTTCAAGTTTTCACTTACTTCCACAAGATTGATAAGGGCAGTCAGACATATACTGTTTTCGTGGCATTAAGAGTCACTTAAAATCACTACAATGCTCAAACAAGACTTGTTTGTGATTACATCTACAAGACAAAATGACCGTCGACACTAATGAGGCATATGATTTGGTAATGATAACAGTAATGATAATAAGTCAAAATAAACATCTTCTGCAATGAGTGTACATCTTCATTTAGTAAATAAATATCGTATTACAAAGCAAGCCGAAAATCACACTAGTCTTTTCCTTTTCTGAAGTTGTGCCACCAACGAATAACAAGTTCTCTCCTGCGCCAAATATTCTCTTTGCCATACTTCGAATACCAACTACAGATGATGAGGGGAAAAAGAGAAGACGTAATAAGGTCCACTTGTAGAATAGAACATAAGTTGATGACATCGACAGATAATAATACATTTTCAGAACCTTCCCTTGCTCGTAAAATAGGGCAACGAAGTTTACCAACAACAGGCATTCAATAGATAATAAATTGCGCCGATATTCAATTTATCACATAACAGATACCTAAGGGATTTGATATTTTAACTAACTTTCCATTCCACTGACAGGCACCAAATTATTTACCCTTCCTAGTTATCAGCATGACATCCCCAATATCTATGAATTTCTGAGGGATATCTAGCTAAGGACTATTTGCCCCCGCCCCCCCCCCCCCCCCCCCCACCTTAATGACAAGACGTATGCGCGGGGGCAAGGGAGGAGACGCGGCGGGTGCCAGGACG